>JANTOQ010933106.1:0-15231 GCA_027564595.1 Bythotiara depressa | reverse complement strand
TAAGTGTGTTGGCGTTTCGTGAAATATACGTTTCCCTTACCAAAAGAGAACACTTGTATAGGACAAGAATAACAACTCCAATAATGCTGTTGCAGAATATAAATTAAAATATTTGTTGATCAACAGCCTTTATGAAGCAAACTTTCTGAACCTTCTGACATCACCAATTTCCTCGTCCCAGTCTCATGTGATTAGTTTTTTAAACGTGTTTTAAAAGTTTTTATATATATTTTTAATATGGTGACACTTTATAGTGCTAAGAGGATTTAATTATGATTATGTAATGGAATGAAGTTTTTTCTTAGAAGGTTATTATGCTTCCTGATTTTATAATAAATGGAATTTAGATTCAAGTTTCTGGTCAGAATTAGCTTTTCTTGCGGATTTCAAATCTTGACGGTTTTCCATGTTTTTTTGTATCAAATTCTTAAAGCTGATTTCACTGTATTTATGTAAATGCTTATAGAGAGTATTTTGTGTTTATGTGAATTATGTATCTGTTATGTATTGACATTTGAAAGTATAAAAAAAAGAAAAAGAGTTAAAGTTGTTAACCCAACTAAAATTGAATAAAATTTAAACATTTTCAAGAGAAATGGTAGTTTTTTCCTTTGGTAGGTGCAGTATTGGAAGGTGAAACTCTTTTTTGGTCTTGATTAGCACTGAAATGTATGTATATTATAGTTTGAAGCATGTTACTTAATTAATATGTACCATGTTTATTATTGACACGTTGCTTTCAATTGATTTGAAATCAGAAACATATAAGACTGCACATGTACAACCAGACACTGTGTTTTTCTATGCATATTTAAAATATATTTTATCGAATCTAGCCATAATAACCGTTGCAAGAAGTATCATGTTTGGTGTGTGAATTATTTTTGAATTCATTATTCATAAACACCGTTCTCCTATAAACTAATTGTGGTAAACATCAAATGTTTTAGGTGTGAAGATTTTCAGATACATAACAGTTGTTTTTGACAGAATATAGGATTATTCATGTGTGTATTTAACAGAATAGAGGATTATTCATATGTGTATTTAACAGAATAGAAGATTATTCGTGTGTGTATTTAACAGAGTAGAGGATTATTCGTATGTGTATTATGTTAGAGATGAAATGAGACATTACATTTTTTTTCTGTCAAATTTCTGTCAAACTAATTCCAGCTCCCTCTCACTGTCCTCTGCCAAATCTTAAATTATTATTTTTATCCAAGAAAAGTTCTAACCTAATAATGTTACAAAAGAAAAGAAACAAACAAAAACAACAAATAATTTGCTTTCAAACAGTGTTGTCTCTATTAAAGTAAAAACATTTGTATTTCCAAAAGCAGCTGAGAGGCAAAACAACAGATTAAATAAGCAATTCCCCAATGAATTAAGAACCAAGGGAATGATGATAGAGCCTTCTAATTTGACACAGAAATATATCACTGCCAAGTTGGCAATTATACTCTGTGAAGAAATTATGGTATACACAATTGCCAACAAAATGGTTTCAACGATATTTATTTATTTATTTATCAACTCACTGTTTATATTTTACATCCATTCTTAAAAAGAAGAAAACGTTTCAAATAAATACTGAGGTCTATCTTTAAAATGACCCATGAAGTGTTCGTTTACCCCTTTATCAATCACTCAGTGCCCATAGATACTAAAACTATTCATTGATTTTATTATGGTTTAAAATTCATGTTTTATTTTCAAAAAATTTCAATGGTATTTTTAAATTTCAACACAAGGTAAGTTCAAATAAGATATTCACACAGTCCACAAAATTAAGAGAATTTAATGAAATTAAATTGATATTGTTTTTGTCAATTGTTTTGGTATAAATCCACAGTTTATCTGCAGTTTGGCATTTTTAGCCAATGAGAGTTGGCGACTTGAATTGTTTTGAAATATTTTATTAATAAAAGATGAACCAACATTACTGGTACTATTTCCAATTTTTCAGCTTATCTAATTTTGTGAAAAAGACAATCCAAATATAATGTCTGCTTATTTTAGTTTTTGATTTTAGAACATTTTAGAAAATATTTTGTAAAAATTTAATTTGATGTCATTGCCAAGCTAATTGTAAGACCGCTGTGCTGGTAGAATCTGGTAATAGGAGTGAAAAAGCTTTGAGTGGGACATGGAAAATTCTCTCAATTGCTACAAGTTTAACTAAAATTCTGTCCTCTAAAATTGTTTTTTAAATGAACAGGAATAAATGTAATAATGCCCAACATGCAAAATGTCTGCCAATGAACATTATTCATTCTACACAACATAAAGCTAAATGTTTCATTATATTATATGCTCATATGTACATGGAACAGATTATAATATTTTCAAAGATATCTCTGAAAGATTTCTATATTTTCTGTGTTTAACTGTTTAAATGATTCTTGGTTATTTTACTAGTATTTTTATACAAACATAATATTGCCATGGCTTACAATGTTTCTCTTAAAACAATTTATGCAAAGAAAACAAATCATTGATGTTGATTATATGTAATTATATTCACAATCATAATTAATTGGATTTCCTTTACACAGAAGGGATTAGATTCATTTATATTATTTATATTAGGGTTTGATAAATTGAACAGACTTGGTATTTTATGCAATGATTGGTACAATTATAACAGATCATCTAAGTGACAGGAACTGTAAATTATCCATATTGTTTTTAGAGTTTTTAGGTGCAAACTGATTAACTATTATAAAATAGATTAGTGAATGATTGTTGTGTGATCTAGTATCACAGTGTAGGGTAGAACAGAAACAAGGCCACATTTTTCTGAAAATATTACTGCATCAAGTTTAAACTTTTTTTCTCTCACAAAAAGGACACTTTTCTTAAGACATTAAGAGGAGCATCAACAGAAGGTTCCAGCCTCCAGAATAGAATATGGCCTTACTGTAGAAGTACTTACTTAGGCTACAAGTGTTATACCCATACAATGATGTGTCAGTATGCTCTGACACTGCATTCTCAAGCCCTATTCTAGTGACTGTCAAATCTTCTAACACTGCTAGTTTCTTGGTAGTGTCCAATTTTCTGCCACTGTATCATGTAGCTTTTTGGGAAATATACCTTTTTATTTTTATTAGTAATTTTGGTGAATATTTCCAGGAAATGTACCACAAAAGTGTCCATTTTCTTTTATACTTGACCCTGCCCCTTATTCTAAATTACCCATTGATTTCCCAGTCCTTCTGCTAACAAGATTCCTGTGACCAATTAAATATGCATCATCTATTAATTTCCATCACCATAATTTATTTTTAATTTGATAAAACATTTAATTGGTTTTTATGAACCTACTTCAAATCTTCTATATATATTTTTAAGTCACTGCCTTGTCACCAGCTTTGTCAACTAATATACTCATTTTCCCTCGTTACCTCCTTATCAGGTAGGTGTTTATTCTTATGACATTTGTGTTAAAATCTCCTTTTAAAAGGTTTTAAATCCTTAGGTCTATTCCTACCCATTGTAGTGTACATTGTATTGTAGTGAGTAATTTTTTAAAAACTTGTTGACAGCTCTTCTTTCATGTACGTATCAGTTACCATGGATTGTACAGGGCAACTTTTTAATAACATTAATATGTGCTTGTAGTTTCAGAAAAACGTTCTTTACGTAACTGATAATAGTGCCAGCCCATTCTATACCTTTCTTACAATGCAACACAATAATGATTTATTTTAAGAATTAAATTAGATTTAATACTACTCAGTGTTTAGGGGTTGCTTAGCTGAGTTTTTATATCTTGTTTATTCAATGTATTATTTTATATTATCTTATACATGTGAAGCATACAGAGCAACTATTATAGACGGGACCTTTAGAGAAGGATACAGCTAAGGCTTTTTGATTTTCCTGACAGGATATGTACAAATGTAGACTTTATAAGTATAAGTTACTAACAAATTGTAATGTTTATGCTATAGTTAATAGTTATAAAGTTACAGGATGGAGCGTATAATCATTCTTAATAAGGTACTATATTATATATAATATCTTCTTTTGTTATGATAAGTGCTTGTAGTATTTTTCATCGATCTTTTTAATGTTTCTTTATGTATATTTAGCATGGTTGGACCCCTCTTATCATGGCAGCCAAAGGAGGCTATATGGATGTTGTGCTCTTGCTACTGGAAGAGTCTGTCAATGTAAATGCTATAGATCAGGTATGATAAAGTGTTTGTTTGTTAAAAGTTTTGGCTTATGTTTATTTTAATTTATATCAATTAATTATATTTAACCCTATAATGCCTGGATACACCTCCTGTCTATTGTAAATCTCCTAATAGTAACCCTTATAATTTTATGAAAGATCAGGGGGACGTACCAACTTTTCCCAACATTAATTTTCCTTTTATTTCCAATTAGTAACACCCCTGGTAAAAAGATATATATATATAGATTTATATAGATTTTATATATATATATATAAATATAGATTTGGATAATTTCTGGGGTACTATAAGGGTTGTAGGATTAATTCAATTCAATTATGTTTATTTTATATGACTAAAATGTGATTGTTTAATCGTTGACATAACTATCCGCATTCTTATCAGAAAACTATTTTCATTCATCTTAATGGTACGTTTAATATGGTATTTTAATACAGAAACATATGTGCATTACCTTTTTTCCTGTCTGCTTTATGTCTTTGATCTTTAACAACAATTATACAGCTTCAGCTTAATTTAATCATCAACATACAGCTGCTTGTATTTGATGACAGGTATATACAGTCTATCTTTGTTAAGTCTTTTCTTTAACTTAATAATTTTTAAAATGAAAATGATGGGTTTCTGAAAAGGGATCAAATCATTGATCACATCTCACCTATTTTGGTTTTTCCAGGGGTATATGGTATATTTGGTAAATGCTGTTAAACCCCCTGGCTCCTAATAAAATTATAAAGGTTTCCAATGGGAAGTTTAATATAGCCAGGAGGTATGCTTATGCATTACAGGGTTAAGTCAGTCATTGGTGTGATCATTTATGTCATTAAGGCACAAAACATTTTATAGTTTCGTTAATCTGTTAACGAGTTACAAGATAATAATACCTAAATAATGTTATTAACAGTCATTGGTTCATGATTACGGTAATTACAATGTTTAAGCAGCAGCTTATTAATACACTGTTGAAGGAGGTCTTCTAATAGGAATACTTAATACTGAAATAACAATTAAATAATTTGCAAACACCAAAAATACACACTAGAATCTTTTAAAAACCCTATCCCTGCTAATTTGAAAACAAAAATTATTTTTATAAAGTCCAGCCTTGCTGTTAAGGTTTCTCTTTCAACACTCCGATACTGAATTCTGCAGCAAAAGCACTTAATATCCTATTTTACAACCTCAAAAAGAGCTAAATACATGAAGCAAGCAAGTTAACACAATTCTTGTGAAACACTTTGAGACAAAGTAAAAAGGTTCCTACTTAACTTGACAAAAGGCTGTACACATATAGCTGATACGAAACTGTAGCTACATGTTGGGTATATGATGCAAAACAGAACATTGCTTCTATATATGTTAAAATGAAGAAAATAAAAGCTAAGTGGAACAAAGAGGTTTTCAGCCTGTTTTTTGATCAAGAGAATTCTCTGAATATTGCTCTTTCTGTTGACTCACAGCTTTAAGAATAAAAAAAAACCTGAAGTGCTTGATAATATTTGTTGATTTTCTGACCAAGATGAAGTTAGGCACCATTTTGAAATGGAGAACTTTGATGATGAAGAATATTACCTACTTTGTTAAATATAAAGATTTCTGATCACTTCTTTTTAACTTCAATACACATACTACAAAAAAAAGTTGAATTAAGTGCATCTTTTTTTGTGTGTCGACGAATGGATCTGAAGTTCGTGTATTTCAAACATATTACATTCTGTGCATGCTCCACAGTATGTTTTGTGCCGATATGCATATCATTTTTTAAAGGAGAAATCCAGCTTTAAGCATATAAGCATGTATGATATAAACAATTGGTGATAAGTCAAAGTTTGCGATTAAAAAACATACATAAACATAGTTGGTATTTAGATCCATAGTTGATGTCAATTTGATTAAAAAAACCATTAAGTAGAAATAATTGTTTGAGATTTCTCAACAAGGCAAGCTCTTGTATGTACATTGAGATTTTTACAGCTGTATTTTTGATTCGTTAGATCTCAATACTGGTGCTGCTGCTATCGCTAAGAACATTATTTTTGAGGTCAATACCTTTGCTTATAGTCTCATAAAGTTATATGCCATAATGAAAATCTAAACAAATATAATGTTTATTCTAAAGCATAGTAATGGAAAATTTATTTACTCTCCTCTTCTTTAGAGCTTTTATGTTAACCATAGCATTTTAATAATATACTTTTTCGTCTAATAAATCTGAATTGCTCTGAGCCATCTTGTTTAAATAAATCCTTGTTTTCATCAAAAAAGTTTTGCTGCCTTCGTGTAATTAGAAATGCGAGCTTACCTGTGTATCTTGCATTACTAGCTTTATTCAACAAACTTAAAGATTAAATAATATGTTGCAGGGCTTTTATATGGTAAATTGCAATTAAAAAAATTCTAGAAAAAAATTGCTCCCACTTTAAATCCAGGCTGATAATAAAGGAAGCCTTGTTTCCAATATTAAAAGAGAAGTACAACACGTTTCAACATAACTAGAAGTTCAAGTATTTTAGGAATCTCAAGCATGTGGAGAAAATAAATAGACAATGAGTTTCCTAACAAATAGAACCTATACAATGACCATAAAACATTTGTGTCAAAATTTTCCTCTAACAAGCTGTTGTGTTGTCTACCAAATGTATTACTTTGAAATGTCCAGGCCATGGATCTTATGAATCTGTTAAACCCTGGTAGAAATTTGTGAAAAGATCTTGTAAAATCTTACAAGATCTCGTATAGTTAAGATATTAAAAATATCTTGTCAAGACCTTGATAAGATCTATAAGAATTGGGTAAGTTCTTGGCAAGATCTTGTAAGAAGACAACCAAGATCTTGCATGATCTTGACAAGAATTTCCTCCAGGGAAGTCTTGAAAGACAGTGCCATATACACTGAAGACAAGGCTGTGTTTGTTAAAATATAAATCTTTGGTGGAACAAATTAATGCTCAATTCTTGGGAAGTTTCTTTGCATGCTGTGAAGTTTCTATGCATACTAGGAAGCACATCTGCAATTTAGTAACCCCCTGAAGCAGAATTTTAAACCCCCATCAAAGAACATCAAGAACTACTATAAAAATAAACTGTATGATAGGTAGGCAGCAAGGATCCATTCTGTACTTGTTTGACAGTTCATAAGAAGTTAAATATAAAATAAAAGATAGTTTCATTTTTATTTTTCGTAACACAGAAACTGTTAATTATAACACAAATGCCACCCTCTTTATAACACCTCTTTTTCTATGATATTCTGAAAAGTAATTAAAGCCCAGGGCATTATTAAAAAGAGAGCATGGTAGCTTTTCTTTGGACTGAACAAACCATTGGGCATTGTTATGTCAGAAATGCTTAATAATAATAAACTGTGCTAGAATAAAGTAGCGCAACAAAATATTACTTATCCGACAGAGAAAGTTTAAATCAAGTTACTTAATAACGATATATTAATCCAAACTGCTTAGTACCTAAGACAAGAATATGAAGTTCTTCTTCAGTTTACTTGTTCGGTTTACCAAACGATTTAAGACTTGACTAGAGATACATAATCTGGAGCTTTTAGATGATTTGTGATGTCATCGAGAGCATTGCTAAGGTCAATAACAATATGGTTAGTTTTACAATCCTGGTCTGAATATGTATGGAGAACATTTACCAAAATATTATTCTACAAGTTATGTGAAAGTGTGAGACCTATTTGGTTTACCAATGACTTAAAATTTAGTAGCTTAGGTACGAAGTCGCCATGATTGTTTAGCATGATTGGGAAGGGAGCGTTTCCTCGGAATGGGGCCATTTGGAGGGCTTTATTACACCCCCATTCTTGTTTTATTGACAGTTCAGTATATTCAGTAAAGTTTAGTATATTATGGCCAGGATTGTAGCACCATGTTTTAGCATCTCATGGTAAGATATAAATGTAAGCAACCTAGCGATGCCTGGTATTTTCTTGTTATGTTGCTCTTTTATTTCAGGATGGAAGATCAGCTTTATCATGGGCTTCTAAGGAAGGGTTTGAAGAAATTGTTTCAAAGCTTTTAAGCAAGGGGGCATTTCTCAACATTCCTGATCGAGTAAGTGCTTTTTTATTATTATTGCAACTGGTTAGTAAATTTTGAGTAGATTAATTTTTAAAATGTTTTATTTAATTTAATAGGGATATTCTGTGTGACTAGCTGACCTCCTTAACTTCAAGGTCTACTATTTCCTGGAGGAACCGTGATTGAAGCCCTGATTATAATTATAACTCCCATTTGAGGTATAATTCCTTAAAATAATTTTGTATGTGTATAACTTGATAATACTTTGCCTTGAATTTCTAGCATGGCGACCCACCGTTGATTCTAGCAGCAAAGGAAGGTCATGCTAAAGTTGTTGAAACCCTGATTGCAGCTTATGCTGATATTGAAATGACGGATTCTGTATGTATTATTAGAATCGTATGACAACGTTGAAGCTTGCATGTATTATTTACAGTAATTTTTAATGCAAAAACATACCTCCTGGTTATATTAAACTTCCCATTGGAAACCTTTATAAATTTACGAGGAACTAGGATGTCTTTTCATCTTTGACCAAATTTATTTGACATTTTATTTCCAATAATTAACCCCCTGGAAAAAGCTAAATAGCAAAGAAATGATCAATGATATGATTCCTTTCCGGGGACACTATGCATTAAAGGAATGTATCGTTACTTAACATTCTGTGTTTAGTTATGTAACTTGTAACTGTGTTAATTATCAATAAATTTCCACTAAGACTTATAAAATAAAAATTGCATTAAGGGCTGGAACTACTATACAAAGGAACTTTGTGTGCAAAATATTTTACTATAACACCTGACAACACGCTACTGATTAAAATTTCATCCTTAATTGTTCCTTAAAAATCTTTTGCTGTGCACAACTGTTTAAAATATTTTTTTACATTTCTATCTTTTGCAACATCGAAAAATTTAATTAAGAAAGTATATGTGTAAAATAAATTTGGTAAAAGCTGATAAGTCGCTTTGGTTCGTCATGAAATTATAAAGGTTTCCAATGGGAAGTTTAATATAACCGGGAGGTACGCTTGTACCTTAAAGGGTTAATATATAGTTAAGCCTATCTATAATAAAATCCAGTTCGTTAATAGTTTAATGAAAAGTATACAAGAATGAACGAACGAGACACTGAATCAATGGCGAGTAAAAATATACTAAATATGTTTTTATTCGCTTAAACTAACCTAGCTTCTAAAGATTTAAGTGATGGTAACCCCCAGGAAAAATGTTTGTGAAACCTTCACATACAGAGGTGTAGAGGAATCCTTCTCCAGAGATTATAACAATCTTGTTGGAGTTTACATGAAGCAAAAGTTTGAATAGTTCGATAGATAGATGATTGATTAATTAACGGCTGTTCCAAATATCAGATTGCCTGCAGCATATAATACAATTAACAATAATAAAATGAATATACATATTTCTTAGATATTAACATTTGCAGGATACCAGCAAATTTCAGATTTGACAGGTTTGACGTGACAACATACACATTTTGAAAGGTGTATAATGCTCGTGGTGAAACAAGTAGCATATAACAACTCCTATAAGTTGCTACCAATGACTTGTATTTTCATGGATTAATTTAAATGACACACGACTTATTTATAATTATTTTTAATTTAATTAAAATTTACCTAATGTAATCAATCAATGACGTTGCAGCAGGCCCTTACAAGCCTTTAATAAGATTTGATGTTTCAAGTAAGGTCTTGTAGCACTTACGTAAATAAAAATAATAAAATAATAAACCAACAAATAATTTGTGTTTCCCAGGGCAGCAGGAGATTTGATATTGTTAATATAGAAGAGTTAGAGATTAATTAAAGCTGCTTGCAACTGATAAAGATTATGCTAAGAAAAACTGTTATGAAAAAAATCCCCTATAGTTAGTTAATCATGGAATTTATTCTTACTTCAAAATCCCATGTACTACCGTTTCTTCAGATCCTTTTCTGCATTTGATATGTCTCACAGTTAGTAATACTCCAATCTGGCTGTAACACCGGTGGTCCATATTTTACGTTCTATACATATTTTAATAAGATTAATTAATTTATTAAAACGTTGCTACTTCATCCTGCATAATTATTTTGTGATTTTCCCGCGTTAATATCTGTTATAACGGGTGTCACATTCATGTTCTTTTAGGAGCAGAAAACTGCATTGTATTCAGCTGTTGAGAAGGGGCATGTAGACGTAGTGAGTAAACTTCTGTCTGCTGGTGCAGATACAGAGGTTATGAATAAGGTAACAATCTCTTTTGTCCTGCAAGTATTATTTATTCAGGTTTGTTGCCAATGCAGACCTTTACAGAAATGGCCTAAATTTTCTTTTATTTACACAAACCATTGATTTCAAATTCACATTCTTCTTCGTAGAGATTCTGGTGCATGCGATAAACCTTTTTAAGTGTAGTTATATCCATGGTCGAAGTTTATCATGCAGAAAGAGACTTGTTTCAGAAGCAGCCGGTGGAGCTATTCTAAGAAAATAGGTGTTCTTAACTGCCAGGAAGTACGTTCTTGAATCAAATGAAGAGTAAAATTGTGGTCTCCTTGGAACACCTCTTTTTGAAGCGCTCCTATTTCTCTTGCAGAAAAGGCCTAAATTTTCTCTTCCTCAGGAACATTGGATATATTTTTAGAACACCTCTTTTTCCCAGAATGACTAATTTTCTTAGTACACCTCTTTTTTTTCTAGGAAACGAGGTGGTTTCTTTTAGAACAGTTTATTTTATTTATTTACTCACGAATATTTTTACACGATAGCCATAGTACATGCTGTACAAAATTTCGGTTTTCCAATGGGTCTTGTAAGTCAGGAAGTCAGAAAATTAACAACACATAGAGAAAAAGACAATTTTTTCTTAGAACAGTTCAATTTGCCAGGAAAGCCAAATTTATCATTCCTGTAGAACAGCTCTATTTGCCAGGACTGATACACCTCTAGAACCCCTGTTTCCTAGAACACATACGGTGAAT
This sequence comes from Bythotiara depressa, assembly GCA_027564595.1. Lineage (NCBI taxonomy): Eukaryota > Metazoa > Cnidaria > Hydrozoa > Anthoathecata > Bythotiaridae > Bythotiara > Bythotiara depressa. The sequence continues at coordinate 3,997 of JANTOQ010933106.1, read as the reverse complement.
GCTGTCGTTGTTTTCACTCATTTCTCCAAAAACGTGTAATTACTTTTGTGTTATTTCCTTGAAAATGTAAACAAATAGATATAATGTTTGACAAATAATTGGAATTTGAAAAAGAAAAGGTTTCCTCGAAAGTTACAGAGGAATGTGATGTTATTTCTGAATGGGTCTAATGGCACATCTATCCTAAAAGCATTTTTAATTGCGTTACATCCTGTTATCGAACATACATTGTTGTATGCCAATGACAACGACATACACAGTCATCTCTTTAGAATTAGTCAAAATTGTTTATAGATATACGTGAAATATCATATAAATATATAAATATCGATACGTGGGGAACCCTTTTTGTATATATTTCTAAATTAGTGTATGACATCACCCATTTCTTTCCCCTATAAGGGAAGGATAATAAAAATTACTTCGTATGCTGAAGAAATTGAAAGAGGATGACGCAACACTTTTTTAGGAGGGCGAAACACCTTTATTACGTGGAGCTAAGAAGAAACACACTCACTGTGTTAAACAGCTGGTCGAGAGAGGCGCAAATCTACACGTAGTAGACAAGGTAAAAAAATTCCTTATTATGTGGGTTGGTTTCAGCACGATGCCTTCTGTTTGAAATCAAACTTCGATAGGTAACAAATAACTGTCAAGTATTATTTGAAAGCAATATGGCGAATCGTTCCTGACTGTTTTTTGTAATTACGAAGGAAATCAGCATTAAGTCTTTAATGCAACCTGATTTGATTGTATTTTTATTACTTACTTTTCCTGAAACCTTCTTAAAGCTATGTTTTTGAGACGTGGTGCCAAAACTTTCTGGAAAATAAATCGCCCGAGTAAAGTAAAATGTCCACACTTAGGAACACCATGAAATATTGTTATGTTATGTAAATTTATTTATTTGTTGGCCAAAGCATATGTAGAAAGTGAAAAGTTAATAATGGACTGAAAAATGGACGATGACATAAGAAATGGTTGGAAACCTTTATAATTTTATGAGGAACCAGGGGGTCTTGTCCGCTTTTACCAAATTTAATTTACATTATATTTCCAATAATTTACCCCCTGGATAAACAGAATAGCAAAGAAATGACCAATGGTTTGATTCCTTTCCGGGGACACTATGCATTAAAGTGTCCGATATTCATGTATGTTTTATTCCTTTTACCTAGAAAGGAGATACAGCCCTGCACGTAGCAGTTCGTAATAGATACGCTGGTCTGTGTGAGGTACTCCTAAATGATCCCAAGAATTCCAAGCTATTATATCGACCGAACAAATCTGGCGAAACACCCTACTCAATAGATTCTCAGCATAAACAGCCTATACTTGCTGGAGTTTTTGCTGCAGGAAGTAAGCATTTTCCTCTTTTATTAGTTAACTTCATAACTAACATTTTAGGGATTATGTTATTAACGACGATTACCAGAAGTTATTATAAATTTGAAACTTGCCAGGATTTGCCACCATCGTAAAAACGTTCACAGGTAATCTTAAATTGAAAACGTGATCTTAAATTGAGGTCAAATGTTTACATATTATCACAGTTGAAAGCTGCACTTTAAAGATCACAGGATTCAATTTTTCGTCTCCTTTCGACCGCGGTAGTGTTGCTATTTTCGTAGTAAAACTGCTATATACTCTTCCTTAGAATACAAATCATTGAATCTCTTGTTTTCTACTACTTACTAATTGGCTTTGACTACCGTTAATAATTGATGACTCGTCGAATCCTTCGTATTCAAGAAGTATTGAAGCTCTTTTCTCAGCACAAACACAGTTTCAATTATTTAACAATCTATTAATATGTTCATATGACCACTCTTGATTAGAAACAATTCTAATAAGGCGAGAAATGTATAATTTTAATTGTTAGAGGCGCCATATGAATATATTTCATTGGAATTATCATTCGTGTAAACGGAACTTTTAACTTGTAAAACAAATCAGAATTTGAATTGAATAATTAGAGTTAATTAAAGGTTTTGCGACAAGAAACAAGGGTTTAATTAGAGATAATATAATGTAGAGGTATAAGAGATGACTTTATCTGCAAGTTTTTTCCGCTATGGAAAAGAGGAAATTTGAAAAACATGAATTATGTAATTGAAACATGCAAAAATGGTGTACAAGGTCCCAGCCCTAATATTTACCCCGCAAACGAGCTCTTTGGAAAGTAGCACAGGTAAGTGGAACCTCATCTCTGGGGTTTTGTAAGATGGCCAGGAGACAGTTATACTATAGATGTGAATATTAATGTACTGCTAATATTTCGTAATATGCTGTGATGTGTTGAAAGCTAATCAATACACGTAATTAATAACAGTCTCCGAAATAACAGGATACCTTTGTTGACTGGTAAAGGTAAAGTTATAATTAATAGAGTTCTGACCAGGGAGAAAAACAACTTTTCTGGGAAACTGAATATTTTTTACAAACGTTTTTTGTCAGCTGTAGCATAAAAAGATTGAGCTTCTGTAACTTGAGATAAAAAAAAAGACAAGATTTTTAATTTTACAGTCATAGTTTACTTGCCACTGGTTAACTTTTGTAATCACACTTCATATGCTCTAGACAGGAGGGCTATTGTTGTCTCAGAGACTGTGATTCTATGTATTGTAGAATTAAATATAGTCTAATTTGTTTACGTAATGTGATCCATAATATATGCCGGTCATGAAGCATGAGGCACATTGGGTGGGTTGGAAAACCTGCAATACTGAAAGTTGTGGATCAGTGGTAGCGAGACAAACCTGCAACCAGAAAGCTGTGGCACATGTACGCACAGCGATGCAGCGCTACATGCGTGTTTATAAGCTCTCGGATCTTAAATGTTAGTTTCTCTTTGAATAATTTTAAACTAATCTAGGGCAGCGTAATTGCTGCTACAGAAACTTGGACAGTTTGTTTCATAATCTCTTGTAAAGTGCAATATATTGTACAAATCAATCTATGAAAATACGAACGTATATTAGAAGTAAACATAAATAAATCTGGAAAAGGTAATGTAATTACCGCTTATGACGCTTATAATGATTGTTGTTAACACGAACGGTTTGCATGTGCTAAACATATCCAAGTGTCTTAAGACCACTCTTGTGTGTAGATTCTCAAGTGATTATTTTTTCGAGATTTTTAACTCTCGTCACCACTTCCTCCGACTCTGTCATCCCTTTAAGCCACTGTGAAGGAGAGTGCTCTACTACAGCTACAAATTGTGATGATCTTCTATTTAAAAAAACTTTTAATAAAAAACAATAGTAATTTATAATTCGAATCAACTGCGACATGTAAGTACACACTCGACGGAGACTTTAGAAATAAACGTAGTATAAACAAAGGTTTTGTTGTAATAACATGCATTGTGTAATGAAGGCCTTATTCCATCTAGATCAAATGGACCGGCCGGATTTTGACAACATGGACATCACTAGACAACAGGAAGTGTTGATGACAACGATGGCTGATTACCTGGTGGAACCTTCCTTAACCACTCCCATGACTGTTGGCTTATATTCTCGGTGGGGTGCAGGGAAATCTGTGTACATGCAAAGGCTTATTGGTAAGTACTTGGAAATATAATTCTCTATACTTTCAATAATCCTGCTAGTAAGGAATCTATCAAAGTGTGTGATTGGTCTGGATAAAACCTTGTTGATCATGTCACATTCTTCTATGGCAGAACATTCAAAACAGCTTAACATATATTACGTTTTTATCGGCATTAAGTTCATTGTGTAGGGACAAAATCTATGTTATTTCAATTTGTTTTCTGTTGTCTGAAGTAACCAGTAATTGTGAATATAGACAGGGTAAGTTGTTTTATCAATTACACCGATTATTATTAGGAACCAAATACTTTCTCTTTGACATTCTTCCTTTCCCTTCCAGACATTCATATTTGCAAGTTTTAGAAGGAGAATATTCTTTCAAATTAACCTTTTACCCTTTAATGCACAGTGTCCCCTGAAATGGACAAATTAATTACACA
>JANTOQ010931995.1:7150-17896 GCA_027564595.1 Bythotiara depressa | reverse complement strand
TAACTACATGTTATTGAAAATGAACTTTGTTTATACTTATTCAGGTAAAATTTCAGGTGTTCTTATTGTTTGTCAATCAAAAAATTATTTAAAAACTTAATTATGCCAAACGCAGCTGGCTTCCATGAAAATGGAATCATTCATCTAGCATTTTATAAAATGAAAAAAACTTTTCGTTGACAGTCAGAATAGTAAAAACTGTTGGTTTTTAAAAAAGACCATGCTGAATGCTCTAACAAATACAGTAAGGTTACATTACAAAAATAAAACAATTTGAGGGATAGCACCTTTAAGAATTGGATTAAGTTTTGTAAACTACATTTTCCAAATTTTGAATTCTCTGTTCTAGAAAAACTGTATTTTCTCTGTAGAATCTATTTTAAATCTATTAAAAACCATAAATATGATTTATTCACAATTGATGAGAACCCTGTATTAGATAACCTATGAAATATTTTTACATCAATTGTTCATGTCTTCTTTTCAGGAAGTATTTATAGTGGTCTATGTTGTTGCTCAAATCAATTATTACCACACCAACTCTCAGGCCAGGAAAGGCATAAAAGTATAAAATATATACAAATACAAAATATATATAAAATGTAACCCTCAAATGAAATCACTCACACATGTCATAAACGAACCCTCAACTTTTCTGTGTTCTTTTATGTTAATATTTTCAAACAGTAATAAGAAATTTATCTCTACACATTTGACCACATGCTGTGACATAAAGCATTATGCCTTTTGGAGGGTGCAATGCCTAATTTTATCAAAAATTTTATCTTTCAATGACCGGAATGGAAATGAAACATCACACTCCTCCGGCGGGTGTGAGTGAATAATTATTTAACCAAAATATGAGAATATTAATATGAAAATGCTATGTAACAATTGAGCTTGCCATCATTTAGTACACGATTATATGTTTTTAAGAAAACACATTTATTTATCTCTTACTCAGGTGACGAACAGCATAAATTATTAAAAGATAGATTTCCAAAACATCCTGAATTCCGCCATATTGAACGTATTGTTCTTATTGATGATGAAGTTCCAGAGCAAGAGGAAAGTGAAATTATTTCAGAAGTTGTGTTGGAACAGCACAGTGTTCCTGAATATTCAGCAGTTGTAGATAAGATTGATACAACTCAACTGGAACCAGTAAGTAAAATTAGCTTATCATCAGGTGATGAAGAATCGGGTTCGAGTGCAAGTGATGCTGATGAATCTGCAACAAGCACCGATGAAGGTAAAAATCTAATTTTAGCTTTCAGCTCTGAGAGATTTATAAGTACATGACTGCAACAGGTAACAAGACCTATGTTCTTTGTGAAAAGTCATCCATAGAATTGTGCCATGATAGAATTTAAACCTCTTTAATGTGAGTCCAAGCTGGAACCAATGCGCAGTTGCCACTGGAAAACCTTGAAAAGAGTTGGAATTATCAGGGAATTAATTAATTTAGTGTCTAATCTTGGAATTTATATGTTTTAAATTTGTTGTATAAGCTCCTACTTAATATTTGTATTTATGACCACCTTGGGAGATGCTAATTAAATATGTATAACATGCTGGTATTTCAATGCATTTTTTTGTGACTTGAAGGAAATATTTTACTGCTTTATTAGTTTAAATTTACTAAATCTGACATTAAAATGTCTTTATATCTAAAATTTATGTGGCAACCTGCATTGTGCTACATCTCAAAAATATCTTCAACATAATTCTGAGCTTGAAATAACCATACCTGTGGAGAAGAGTGTGATAAACATTCTCTATTAAACATTCCTTCCATTCACATTTTAAAAACTTTTATCAGTATTTTATTAGTCATTCGATATTTTGAAGAAAAAATTAAATAAATACTCTGTTGAAGAATGAAGCATAAACCATTAATGCTTTGACATACCTCCTGTCTTATATATACTTCTTATTGGAAATCTTTATTATTCTAGGGGGTGTTCAAACTTTTACAAACATTATTTTCCCTATATTTCCAATAATTAACTCTCTGGAAAAAGAAAAACAGTATAAATTGAGTATCGATTTGATTAATTTCTGAGGGACAATAATTTCTGAGGGAAAATGAAGTTCACACTTATATGCTGGCTGGCATTTTATAGAGATCAGGTCCGTACAAGCCTTATATAGAGATCAGGTTTGTACAAGCCTTTTATAGAGATCAGGTTCGTACAAGCCTTTTATAGAGATCAGGTCCTTACAAGCCTTTTATAGAGATCAGGTCTGTACAAGCCTTTTAAATGAGCAGGAACTATACAAGCCTACATTAGTTCCCATTCTTTATGGATTTCCTTATTTGTATAGCATTTATTATTATTCATTACCAACCTTTCGCTGTTATATAAAGTGTTTAAAGAAAATGTCATTGTTTACATGTATAATTCATCAAACTAATCAAATGCAGGGCATATTCTAGCATCAAAAAGGGCATGGATACATTTCTCCTAAAAAAGGCACCATTGGCAATTAAAATTGTCAAAAGGGAATAACTATCTTTAATTCAGATCCCCCAACTTGAGTGTATATTTGAACATTTTAGCATTTCAAAATTGGTTACTGCCTTCAATATTTGAAGGAAAAAAGATCTAGAATGTCCCCTAAAATGTATAACTAAAGTTGTTCTATGCTTCCAGAGTGTATAACTAAAGTTGTTCTATGCTTCCAGAATGGATAACTAAAGTTGTTCTATGCTCCCAGAGTGCACTTTACATTGCTTATAGTAGAAAAATATAAAACAAGATAATTTTGAAAATCTTTCCAAGATTCAACAGGCAGTAATGTGTACATCTCCACAACCAAAATCCCAGAGAAGGAGTTGTGAACTTTCATTGAAATATGCTGGGTAAACCAATCCAATATTTCCATAGGCTTACCAGATGAAGAGAAAGAGGATGAGAAAACATTTATACCACGACCAAAATTAGGAGATATTTACAAACATTCTCAACATGTTGACACAGTGACAAACAATAAGGATAATGAAGAATCAAAATATGATATTTCAAAATACCTGTCATTTGATGAACCCGAGAAAGAAAAAGAAACTTCAGATGTGGCAGAAGAATCAAAACCTATTAATATCTTATCGTATTTTTATGATGACAATGTTTTGAGTCAAACACCACTGGAACCTATTGTGGAAGAACATGACCTACCAGAGACACAAACACCATTGAGGGAATTCATGAGATCGTATCCATCAGGATCTGATGACAATGAAACAGATAAAGATCTTACAGATGCTGAAATATCTGATAATGAAAAACAGCGCTGTGCCGAGAAAGGTATGTGAATCACACACAAATAAAATGCCTTTTTTGTGTTAAGTGTCCCTTAAGGGGTAAAAAAGTTCTTTTTTCAACAGAAAGCCTATCCCAAGGTTGCTTTTTTGTTATTACAAAATTGTAATATTATATGAAAAAGGAAAAATAGAAAAACCCTTGAATCCATTTAATTTTTTATTTCATCTGCGATTTTGATGTCTTGTAAATTGATTCCTTCAATTCTTTGTGATTGGGATACTCTCAAGCAAAACAACATCGTTATTTAAATACAATCCCAAAAACTGTAGTTTGTTCAGTGTGTACAATCTCAATTTAGTAAGTGAGCACATAGTTGACCCAAATTGTTGCAAAATGGTTCATTTGCTAAAATAATTAAACTAAATGTTTTTTAGAACAACAAAAGGTGATAGGTAAGTAGGTAAGAATTTCATCTTCTGAACACTGAAAATGGTCACACTAAGATTGAGAATAACATGCTAAACATTTCAAGTTAACGTTAATATGAAGGACACACAAAAGGTTTTCAAATTGTTTTCTTTGTGTATCAGGTTTTAATAGCCCTCTAGCTTGTAATCCATATTGTCGGTTTACTATCTTAAGGTGAGTGCACTGAATATGTATTGCAAACTTACTAAAAGAATTGTCCACTGACCACAGTGGTGTCACATTTATAGACTGCTCCGACTGAGAAATATTTGTAAATAATTATTCAGAATGGTAACCTGACATTAATGAGAATTTTTAAAGAGCCACTGTTAATTTGACAAATGTTGTTTCACCCATATTTGTTATACTCTCATGACAGTTAGAGCCATTTTGCAAAACATAGCCATTAGCTACAAAAGGCACCAGAGAATTCCATTACCGAAAACCTGGAGCATTGATCTAGAAAATAGAAAAATTATCTTCCACCCACCATGTTTCTCATGTGGTGGAATGTCTGAAAGACTAACAAGCAATTCTCTCTCTGCTCAGGATTATGAGTACATTCAAGAGGAAGTGTTTCTCAAACAAGGAACAGTAGTTGTAGTAGCAAGTGATAGAGGAAGAAATTTACATCCCTTTATTACTGTGGAAATCTCTCTGGATATATTTAGGATTCCTCCTGCCACAGGAAGTTTATCTTTAGTAACATATCACTTATGCTTTTCTGCATTACAATACTAAAAATATAAGGTAGCCTTAGGCTATGACATTCTATGGTTATTGTGTCAGATCATTTGTGTAGACTGAATGCAGTTTGTCTTGTATTTTAATACTTACTGGCAATCTATATTTTCATTCCTACTATTTATGTTTACGAAAACACAAAATTGTGGAATTGGAATAACAAATTATTTTAGGCAAAATTTGCACTCATAACTTAGATTTCCATTAACATGAGAACTGTTTGCAAAATGATACATGCTGCATTTATGGAATTATGATTCGTTATCTAAAAAGTTTGTTTGCAAAACAGGTTTTACTTTTTAGTCACATGCATAGTAAAACAATAGAAAACAGTCTGGAATGTATATTAATAATATGTGTTCCACTTTGGAAAAGATTCACGTCCTTAGTAATTTCTCTGTTATTTTGTTTTTTCTGGGGAGTTAATTATTGAAAATATACAAGAAATTGAAGTTGCTGGCTTCTCACCAATGTATGGTTTTTATTGTGTTGAGACAAAATTTGAAAAAAAGATTGAACAGGAAAACAAAAATGTTGGCCAATCCCAGCAATTCTTAGTGTAGATGAAGAATCGCGTAAGGAGATGGCATACACAATCAGTGCAACCACTTTAAGAGAGTAAAGAAGGTGTGGATCTACCAATTTGAAAGCACCTAAAAATGTGGGAGTTAAGCCTGTCACATCCCTAACCATTGCAGTGAGCGAGAACCATCCCTAAATATTGAGTTATACTTATACTATAAAATCACACTTCACTTGTGGCGATCTATCTAAGAACGACATATTTTTAGTGTATATATAATGCCCAAAGGTCCAAAGCAATGATATTTATAATTCACAAAGGTCTACAACAATGATTGCTTATGAAATCTTAGCTGGTTTCAATTTGTTAGATCCACTGTATGTAAAGTTACATTATGGATTACAAGCTGGAATGCTATTATAATATATAGAGATATTTACTGGAGTTCTACAGTCTATATATTAATGGGAAACTGGCTTTCAAGATTAATTGTTATTGAATGTAAATATTTATTTTTTGTTAGAACAACAATCTTATGAACTCGAAGAGTCTGGTGCTGGCTTCTCATCAATGTATGGTTTTTATCGTGTTGAAACAGAATTCGAAACAAAGATTGAACCAGAAGAAACCAGAAAGGTTGGCAAATTGAAAATACCAGCAATGTTTAGTATAGATGAAGAATTGCCTAAAGAAATGCCAGCCAAAACGGTATATTACTTTGTCATTAATTTCTAAATACTGAGTGTGTAAATGATATTGGACATGTTTGACATGCCTCACCTTCTCACTTTCAAAGGCATGTTGTATGTTTCCAGGGGATGATATGATCAATGCATTTAAATGACTCTTATTGAAGGCTTGTGCACATTACCACATTATCATTAGGTCAACCATTCCCTTGCACATGTTTATATATTGGTCCATTCGTTTATGTGGTTGCATAAAGCTTTTCCCTTATTCAATATTGTGATATATTCAAATTTACACACCATTGAAGTGAGTTTAATTTTCATAGTTTCTGCAAAGAGAAGATTAATACAAACCATTCGTATGCAATGAAAAAGAGTTATAGGCCAGATGTATTGACAAATGCATGTTAAGTCTACAAGCATGCACATGAGACAAGCTGTCAGAATAACCTAACTGAGTTCCACAAGCATCTGTGTGTATATAAAAACTTAGAGCTAAACCTTTTCAGATTGACTGTTGATTTAAGGATCTTAGGTACTTTGGCACTGAAGGAACCATAATCATAGAGCACGCTTGCAAGGAGGGTGCATTGCTTGCCTCCAAATTAGAGGAAATCAGACTTGAATTATGAACACTTTCCATTGTTTTTGATGAAAATACATGGGCAAGTGTAACTCTTCAGAGTTTCCCACCAACACCTATCCACCTTCTAGTTTTATGGACTCTACTGAATAAGTAGTAATGATGAAAGGGGCCAGAAATCCTAGATTATTTTGTAAATGCTTGTAGAAACTGGCTTTCTAGGACCACAAAAATAGTTAAGAGAAGATCTGTATATATGAGAAGATCTAATAGAATAACGTTAGTTTTAATCACAGTATATAAATAATAATATTTACATTAAAAAATGTATTGTGTTAAAAGACATAGCAAGTAATCACAGAGATACCATTAGTTCATATATATACCAATGGATATGGTGGAGATAAAAGTAAAAGTTAAGCAGTTAACTGAAGATTAAAACTTTTCAATTGGATAACAGGCATATGTTTCACTAATCGTGTGGGAATTGACTCATGCATGTTCTCAAATGTTGTTTTCATATGTGGCTTAGGGCTCTCCATCTTGTGACCTTTATTCATATCATTTACTTCTGCTAATAAATAGTTACAGGGGCATTCTTTGACGTATTCCATGGAATAGAAGTTTTTCCCAATATCTAAAATTATATTCCAATTTAAAGCTGTTTTTTTTTGTTACATTAGGAAATCAATGAAAAAGTTTCATCATTGTATCAATCAACAGTTGAGAGTGAACTGGTTGTAGAAGAAATTGTGTCTGTTATTGAAACAAAACCAGTTGAAAGTAGCCCTGATCGTTTTCTTTCATTACAATCAGAAGTATTTAGTTCATCACCTGTTCAGGATGTAATTGCGGAGAGAATTGAACAAACCTCACTTGTAGAACCGAATGATCAATATGGATTTATAAAGGGTACTGTAGATCAAAATAAGGAACATGCAGCTAAAGTATTTGTGATTTCAACACACGATACTGAGGAAATCCCATCAAAAATAAAAGAGCAAGTTTTCTTATTAACAGAGTACAATGCCAGCCCAGAGCAACTGTTGAATATACATACACCACATGGGGAAATAGTTAATGATGACATTGCTGAACCAACTAAACAAGATGACATGCAAAAGCAGATATTTGATGAAGATCTAGAAAGCAACGAGGACAAAGGACGAACAGTTGGCAAACTTCTTTTTGAAGAGTATACAGAAACAGGTCTGCCAGATAGATTGCATCCCAAGAAAGTGATTCATGATATTGAAGAAAGTGAGGAGATCCAAGATTTTCTGCCTGCAACAAATATCAACTTGAGGCAACAAGTTTATGATGATTTGTACATTGACAAAAAGTATAGGGCAAGCATTCTTCCCGTAATTTATGAGGAAGCTAACAGTTTAGTTGAATATTCAGCAGTACAGGAAAGTTTCTTGGCAGTTTCTAGGGATGATGGCATTTTTTCAATCACTGAAGAGGATAAACAAATTGAACAGATGGTAGTACACATTGAAGAACCAATTATGGAATTACAAGTTGAGGAAACAAAAACAGAGCCATTGCAGAACATAAATGATGTTGTGGTATCAAAAGAGCCAACTTTTAAAGTACCCGAAGAAGTCATTAGAATTGGAAAAATAGTTTTACCTGGTGAACAAGATGATGATTCATGCTCTATCATATATGAAACACTCTCTGAAGCTACTTATTCACATTATGTAGAGGACCATGATATAGTGGAAGTAAACGAAAAAGATATTCAGGTTGCACAGGTAGATCATGTAGAATCTTCTTCAATTGCTCACATGCAACTAGATCATGTCGATACCTCTTTTATAGGTGATCATAAACAAATTGGAGAAAAGGTTTTCCCAGTATACAAGGTGGAAGAAGATGCATCAAGTGAAGTTGAAGAACCTGTGCACACGATGAGTGAAGATGAACTAGAATATTGTAAAAAAATTGGGGAAATTATTTTGCCTGCATGCAAGGAAGAAGAAAATTCACCAAGTGATAATGACTCTGATACTGTACACTCATCTAAAGTTACTGTAAAATTTGTACCTAAACATTTCAAAAAGGCTGATATCTCACATATTGTAGAGAAAAATCTGATTATGAAAATGCAGCATGCTGGCTACAGAAAAGATGTTACTGAAAAAAGCAAAGAAACCTATAAGCCACGTCAGAAGATACTGGATAAACCAGAGTTTGCAAGTATCAATAAGGTTTTAAAGCAATCGTTGAATCAAGAGAATATTTTGTTTCATATCCCTGATGAAAAACAGGAAAAGAAACAGCTAATTGTTGAAGAAGTAACTGAAGTGACTGAAATCAAAGATGCACAATTAGAGATACATTTTCCAGAAACTGATACAGCACCTGAAGAAGCAGTAAAACCTAAAGTTGTGGAGAAAGACATAGCAGTACCAGTCATGGAAACTTTTGCAACAACGGAAGAAGAAATAATACCTAAAGTTCTGGATGAAGACATGCAAACACCTGATATGGTATATGTTCCGGAAATAGTTGCTGAAGAGGAAATAATGCCTAAGGTTGTGGAGAAACCAGATGTTGTGTTAAAAACTGACCCAAGTGTTTTTCCTTCAAAGGAAGACACTGACAGTGAAAATGAAAGTGTTTTGGATATGATCTACATTGTTAGTGATGTTGAACACAAGAGAGAGCATATACATCCGGAGGAAGTTTATGTGGAAGCATCAAGTACACTTGTTTCAGAGCATGTTCATGAAAAGGATGGTGTTACTGTGGACATCACTAGAGTAGGATCTGTTGACAAAGATGAAGATGATGGTCAATTTTCTGTCATTCAGCATTTTGAATCACATGAATCTATATCTAGCATTGGAGAGGATGATACTTCACTACATGCTGTTGTAGAAGAAACAACAGACCACAAACCAGAGTCCAATGAAATAGAAATGTCTGATTCTTTTGAACCACTTACCATAACAAGACCCATGATGGATGAAACTGACTTAATTCAATTAAAACCATATTCAGTTGTAAGAAAACCACAATTACACTACTTGTCACAATTTGAGAAATTAGGGAGTGTGTCTATAAGAAAAACCTGTGATGATGTCCAAGAAATCAATGGGGAAGATACTGATAAACCTTTAGACCCATTAGCTATAAGAGCTGCATTTAATTTTTCAGACACTAAGGAAGGATCTGTGGAAAAACGGCCTGAGTATGAGCCAGATATGGAAACATTCCCTAAACATAGTGAAGTCTTAATCCCTCTTAAGGGAATCGAGGACAAAGAAAGAGAATCTGTTATAGAAGAACATGAAAAGAAGGATGAGGAAATCTTGACATCAGCAATCGAAGGTTCTACATGGACATCAGCCACATATATCAACAAGACACCCAAACCACAAGATTATAATATCACTTTGCTGCAGCAGATCAAAAAGATAATTATAGCTGAACAGAAAGAGGAAGATAATGATTCATCTGAAGATGAGGTGGAAATAACACAAGTTGATGAACCAGCTGCTTCAAAGGAAAATCGTGATATAACAAAGAATGCGGAATCTGTGGTGATTCGGGAGGATGTTATTGTGCCAACCAGGCAAAAGGAAGCTGAAACAAGTCTAGAACTTGATGGGTTCTTAGCAGATGAGAATGAAACAGATATTCTCTCTGGAGAGAATATATCTGATACCTCTTTTATTAGCAATCCCTTTCAAATTATACACCATATTTCACCTGGTCTAGTGAAGAAACAAAGAGCTGAAATTGATGCGTTTGAATTTGAAGATACATCAATATTAGAAGAGTTTAATCCAAGGATTTTAGAAAATAATATCTCACAGCGACAGTCAATTAAAGCAAAGATTTATGCTGACATTGAAAGAGAAAGAATGTTGAGAGAACCAGTTAAACCAAAGGAAATAGAAGAAAGTTTTATACCAGTCATTATAAAGGAAGACAAAGAATGGCCTAATCTTGTGTTCGAAGAGGGATATACAGATGAGACTTCACAGCTCGTCATTAATGAGACAATTGAAAAAACAGTTGTAAAACCAGTTACACTTGAAGAAGAGTCAGCAACCCATGTCATACCGGCCATGGTTATTGAAAAGGAAACAATTATAGAAGAGGTAGATCTACCAACGGTGGTTCAGAAACATGAACCAACACAAATCCAAGACAGTACACCAACATTAACCAAATGGGAAGTTGCACCCAACGCTGTGGAAAAGCCGGAATTGGAAAAGATAACTTTAGATGTTGTACACTACAAGGAACCTGATACATTGGTAGTTGCTGAAGAACTTGAAGAAGATACTTTAAGAGATACTGAGAAGCCTGTTGAATTTCCAGCTGATGAGACTATGAAAGAAGTGAGTTGTGAATATGACAAGACTGATAGGATCACTAAACCACTTCCAAAGGTAACTTCTATTACTAAATACAGTACTCATGTTGTGACAGAAAAAGATGATAAGACCCCTA
>JANTOQ010930884.1:0-17898 GCA_027564595.1 Bythotiara depressa | reverse complement strand
ATTTGTTTAATTTTCTCATCTTAACAGTCAGTCTTTTAAGCCTTCAAAATGTCTAAAATGTGAATCCCGCCTGTGGGGAAAAAAAAGCCCCCCAAAAGAACAACAACAAAAAACAAAAACTAAACAAAAAGTTTAAATATACCCTCAATTAGGGGGTCTGAATTGAAAATGTGCCCTTTTTAGATTTTAGAGGTCAAAAGTGCTCTTTTTTCATGCAAACAAAACAAACAGCAACAAAAAACAACAAAACAAAACAAAAATAACAGTTGCAAATTAAAAACTTTGACTAAGGTTAAAAAATTCCTAGGTCTGCCCCTGATATATATATATATTATACGCTATTTTTGTTATAGTATGTGTGGTCATAATGAACTAGAATTTTAAATAAATTTAACATAAATAGAAGTGACTTGGAGCTATAAATAGCACGTAAAATGAACGAAAGATTTCCGGGACAAGGGCCTAACGGCCGGTATCCCAGTTGCGGCTTTGCCGCAACAAATCCTACAATACTGACACAAAAAATTTCCTTTTTTCGTGTGCTTTTTCTCTGCAAAAAGGGAAAAAAGGATATAATTTTTTTAATGGAGATTATTGTTAAGTATACATATGTTTAGCATTTTAAGTTTGGGTTTTTTAAAACGTTGGGAAATCTTATCATTATTACATTTTCTTGTTGTACATAAAAGGAATCGAGTGACCTTAAATTTGAGTGAATTTTTATTTTTGCCTATCAAATAAATATCCTGAAACTTTTAAGCATAAGCATACCTCCTGGTTATAATTAAACTGCCCATTGGAAACGTTTGTAATTTTATGAGAAACCAGGGGGTCTTATCAACTTTTATTTTCTTTTACGTCATATTTCCAATAATTACCCCCCCACCCCCCCAGGAAAAAGCGAAAGACTATTGATTTGATGATTGTTTTTCTGGGGAACACTATACTGTGCATTTTAAGGGCTAAATACGACTAATGTATTTTGTTTTTATTAACACATACGTATTGATAGCGGGATGTTGGGGCACAATTAAAACCTTTCTGCTTTTGTCTAGACCCCCCCCCCCCAGGTAACTGCTGTCATGCGTTGTATTATCCATTGCAACGATTTGAAGTTGTTAAAAAGTTTAAATATGCTTCTCAGTCAGGTGGTCTGAACGAAAAATATACCTTTAAAAATGCCTTTTCAGCCAGCTCACACCCATGGCATTAATAGTTAAGCACTCTGTTACCTGTTACCACCTCCAAAGGAATACATTTATTTCTTTTGATTACGTTTTTATTCTTATCTCTTCTAATCCATTAGTTTATTTGTATCTATTGAACTCTAGTTCTCTGTGTGAATAATTCATATAATGTAACTAACGATTTCAAGCACTTGGTCAGTATTTATATGAATACAGTAAGTAATGTTTTCTTTCAGATGGTCCAGTGTTCAAAAATACATCAAAAATAATTCAATCCATACATGAATCTGGCAATCTTACATTATTATGTCAAACAGATGCTAAACCACAAGCCAACATTACATGGTATATACAAGGATTACCTGTTGCCTCTTTATCAGGATCAATAACAACAACAAACACCACAATAACAACTGGAAAATTTCCACTTGACAACATCAACCGAAAAAGTACTGGTAACTATAGCTGTAAGGCATCAAATGCTCTTGGCACAATAATGTACACAATGACAGTGATTGTACAATGTGAGTTTTTTAATTATATTTTGCCAATTCTTCGTAAACGTTCTTTCAGTATGTCAATGTCATTTTTATTTTTGTGGTATAAAAGGGTTTAGCATTACAGTCAAATCTTTTTAAAAGGCTACTTTGTAAAATTACTTCTCCAAGTAGTCCAATTCAATGTTGTCATGCTACATCAAGGGTTAAAAATCTAGATAATTATTTTTGGCAGCATCAACCATCCTGGAACCCCAAAACCTCTTTAAAATGGCTAGCTTTTAATTTATTTTCCTAACTTTATAATCTTGTTATATATAGCTGCTTTAATTCTATGTATAATATTATTTTTTGTTATTGTTTCCAACAGTAAAGGATGTATGTATTAAGTAACAAATACTGTTGTTTATATTTTCTCAGAATATTTTATGCCAAAATTAAGCAAGCCCAATATTTGCATAATGATGTCAAAGTTGCTCTAGTTTCCTGGAAAAAACTACCAAGTTGTGTAACAAACAAAATTATTTTCACATTGAAAGTGTAATAACTTGATACCAACCCAGTACTATTTTAATAGGTTTTAGTAACCCTGGTTACTTTGCCAGGCTGATGGACAACTGAAAGCAATGAATGAACCCGAAATGGTATATATTGACATCTTCACATAACTAACTGAGCCATTTCCTGATAAATCCGGTTACTACAATTTTACTCATAGTTCGGCCTAGAGATAAAAATCTCCATTGTGAGGGATGGGCTACATTTTTCAATTGTTTTTTAATGTACGGTTTGATTCGATGTTTAGATTCGAAGTATAGCTGGAACTTTTAGAATATAAAATGAATGAACGTTGTAAAATAAACATTATAGTGTCAAGACAACCTGTTTGATTATATAAACTGTAGTTCATGGATTCATTCCCACATCATGGAATTTAATTAGAAATTGGCTATGAAATTTGTTGCGAGAACATATTTTCCGGCAGAAAGTGATAAAACGATTGGTGATTTTAATAATTTTGAGGTCCGTGTTTGCTGACCAGTTTTTAAAATGATCCTTAATTACCGATCACCGACCGTTATTTGCATCTCTGTGAGTATACCCGTAGTTCGTCTGTGGAGGATGATTGGCAACTACAAGTATAATCGTGCTCTGTCCTGAACGTGCTAAGCAGAAATTCTCTGGTAAACAAAAGTATTCTTTTCTTTAGTGACCCTTATTAAAACTGCTAATTAACTAAATTGTTAATTTTAAGTGATAATTGGAAAGAAAAGTTTAATAAAGAAGTATGTATACCTTTGACATAAATTTGTAGATAACCCAAATATCAGAATGTCAACATCATCACGAGGTATCGGCACATTTGTTGGTAATAGTGTAGCAGTCCTTTTGGTGTGTGATGCTGATGGTATACCTCCACCCACTTATAGTTGGTTTAATCCATTAAGTCGCGAAGTGTCCCCATACAAAACATATGTGCTACAACGACCAAGTAGAGAACAATTTGGACTATACACCTGTAAAGCACAGAATGTTGTAGGTGCTTCAATTCATTATGTTCTAGTATATGAGATAGGTGAGTTTAATGTTGTTGGGGTTTTTATTCCGATGATCTAGTTGTATATTTAAAATTTCAAGCACTACAATGCATTGTGTTTTCCTGTTTGGCATGCTTCTACTTTTGAGTGTTTATCACTTTCTGTCATATGTGTTATTATTATTGTCTGACCACCTCAATTAATTGTAAATATAATTTGTGGAGTAAAATATATGATTGTGGCAAAAATAGTGTATATTGATTTCTGTCCAGGGCATAGTTTGAATAAACTATATAACTTATTTCTATTTTAGAACAACCTGGGTCTGTTGTTGTAAGCATATCAGACATCAAATCTCGCTCTGTATTGTTGAAAATGAAAGCTTCTCTGAGAACGGGAAGCAGTCCTTTAAAAAAAGGCTTCAAAATCTATTACAAACCTATTCGTGGTGATTTTAAAATGGTAGTTTTATATTCAAACACAACAAGTAGGGAAATACATTATCTAGAACCATTTACACAATATGAATTGGCTGTTACTGTATCTAATGAATATTTTGAAAGTCATGACCGATATAAATATTTTCAAACCAAAGAAGCAAGTAAGATGTTTATCCATTGTTGTCCAATAACATTGTTTGTTTATGTTTATACTAATCCCAAGGATTGTTTATTGCAACGGATCTAATAACAAACATGCTATGTTCATGAGATAAAAGACATAGATTGTCTCTCAACCCTTTTGCTATTTTCTGCCAATTTTTATTATAGCTCCAGGTCCTCCTGTGAATGTTTTTATCCATTCCCTTTCATCAAGTCATTTAAATGTAACCTGGGATCAACCAGTTGAGCCAAATGGACAGATCACTAAATACTCCATGAAGATGTTTGAAATACATACTGCATCATTCCACAATACAAGCATCACAGAAACTGGCTTGCAAATACACAAAGACTTTGGCAATCTGAAACCGTACACATTGTATGTTGCTTATGTACGAGCATCAACTATAGTTGGGGAAGGTGTTTGGTCAGGAGCTGTTGAAAAATATACAGATTCCGAAGGTTTTAATTTATTATCTATAATAATGTACTTCTTTTCTTTCCTAGTAGTAAATAAGTAAATAAGCACGTTCATGTTTTGTCTTGACTGCCCAAGAATTAGACTACTTAGTCATTACAAAACACTGCCGGGAGAGAGACCGAAAAAAATATTTTATCCAAATATATTACAACAGGAAAATAAATCCCTTAATGCTTTCTCAAAATATTTCCTTCAATGAGATAAATAAATGCAGTCCTTTCTTACCCCCTATTTTTTATTTTTCATTACCCCAGAAATTGAATCAAATCATTATATATTTATTTTGCTGTTTTTCCTATTTTCTACTATATATGTAAAATCATTGACATGATTATCAACAGGCTTCTAGCATCTAATTAGTAAGAAATACATAATATGAGCATTATCAAGTCCTGTAAAACATACTGGAATTTGATATTTTCTGTGGTCAACCTTTTATGAGAGATACCTCATTTATTATGTACTCTTAGAAATGGTTACTGATTATAAATTTCTGTATCAACAACATCAATCAGAACACATGTAAACTGGAATCATTGTTGATAATTATTTTCTGTTGTTTTCTTTTAGCTCCTGGAATTCCACGACATCTTACAGTTGTTATAATAAATTATCACACTATCACCGTCTCTTGGTTAACTCCTACGTATGTTAATGGCATAATAACAAAATATAATATAAGACTAAAATATACAATGAAAGAATACAACAAAAGCCATGATGAAGCTATATTTCTTGATCCTATAATTGGCATGGATCGTTCCTATCCACTTTATAACATCCAACCATATTCTGACTATGAGATATTTGTTAGAGAAGGTGCTGGTGTTAAGCCTGTATGGGGTAGTTTTACCCAACCTAGCATGTTTACCATGCCTGAAGGAAGTAAGTTAATATTTTATTGAGGTCATGTGTTTCTTTCCAGACAGCATCACAGTACTGGCAATTTGAAGCATATTTGTCATTTGCCTGAAGTAGGTAAGTTACTTAGTAATTACACTGCCAGGAGAACCACCGAAAAAAATATTTTAACCAAATATATTACAGCAGGAAATGGAATCTTGTGCTTTCTCAAATACACAGAATATTTCCTTCAATTGTATAAATGGCACATTGTAATCTAAATGTGTTTCTTTTGAGACAACATTAAAGTACTGGCAATTTGAAACATATTCTTGTGACATATCTACGTTTATGTGCTCATGTTAACCCTATATTGCCTGGATACACCTCCTGCCTATTGTAAATTTCCTAATAGAAACCCTTATAATTTTATGAAAGATCAGGGGGGCTTATCAACTTTTAGTAACTTTAATTTCCAATTAGTGGCACCCCTGGGAAAATCAAAACATCAAAGAAATGAAAATAGATTTGAATAATTTCCTGGGAGACCAGGTGATATAGGATTAATTTGTAACTCATATTTTCCAATTCAGTTGTCTGTCAGTTGAAATTGATGTGACAAATATGTAAATAAAAAGGTTTTTTCTGCGTTTTATTCTGTTTCGTGGCAGTTTTAGAAAATGTTTTCTACTTCACAACAGAAAGTTGATTCATTTATTTATTTACATAACATTTTGATTCTAATTTTGTTTACTTTAAACTGAAAGAATGTGCAAATTATTAATGATTTCAAAACGTAATTAGCCACATAATGTAATTCTCTTTCTTATAGGACCACAACAACCAACTAATGTGCAAGTATTAAAATATACGTATAGTCAGATATATCTGCAATGGGATAGACCAAATAAAATAAATGGTATCTTGACAAAGTTTACAATCACTTTTAAAAGTCATACCAAAATTTATTCAATTGTACTTACAAAACAGTTATATAACAAGACATTTTACTACAACATCAGTCATTTGAAAGATGGTATTACATATGAAATAGACATACATGCTCACACAAGAGACTTTGCTAGTGCTCCACTAGATCCAGTTCTTCAAGTAACGACACTCCCAAAAAGTGATGGGATAGGAAGTAAGAAATGTCTTTTATACGTATTTTTCATAAATATTTTTGAATTAACCCATTAAGGATACTTGAACGTTTTGAGGTGAAATTTTCACAAAAATGTTTTTTTCATAATCCTAAAAATTGATATTTACAGAATGTTTTTCTGTTATTAGAAGTATAAAAATTGATTTATTTCAGTTGGAAAAAGTAGGATACATATATTTTTGGACATTTTTTCCATCTTGTTTACTGTATGTGTTAAAAAATATATTATTTCATGCCTGTCCTCTATTTCTTCCTTATACTCAAGTTCATTCTCTCGTGTTGCTGTACTATTATGTTAAAAAACAAAAGGCATGTGGTTGTATATAAAATAAAGTTATATTTAGTTAAATCAAGAATATTTTTTTCGTGAATGGATAAAGGACACAAAGAAAATTTAAATACTCTATATATTGCTCCATATTCATTCATGGCTACAAAAAACAACGAAACAATACTTTTACAAATCAGTAATTATTCAGTATCAAATTCATGTTGGGAATCTTTTTTTTTTGCTTGGTTCATATTTTATTGTTGTGTAAAGTCTTATCGTTAGGCCTCTCATAATTAATCAATTGTTCAATGTTAAATTAAAATGCCAGAATGCGGGATGCGTAATTATTATTTTGTAGAAAATTGTTACCAGCTCAATAAAGCTATCACAAGTGACTTTACGACTATTACTATGATTTTATGACTTTTGCTGACTGACTCTAATTATTTTTTTTAAAGAAAATGTGCATGATAAGTATTAAACAAACATTTTCTTAATCCATCTTTCTCTTAGCATGTTCCCCACTGATACAGTACCACCGATAAATGTTCACACATCTTTTATTCCTGTGACACAAAAGAAACTTTCTTTTTCTAAGAATTTTGTTATGGCTTTTTTTTTTACTTTTTTTTTTACATTTTTTACACAGTGTTTTTTCCATGTGACTGATTTTTCCTTCCCTCAAATTAAAAGATATACAAGACTGCTTTTCACACACTTAGCAGCAGTTAAGAAAAAACATTTTGCTGTCTATATAAATATTATTTATTGCTTCCACAAACTGTTCTGCTATATTTTCCTAGAAGACGTTTTTAGAAGTTTTCATAATGCATGTTAAAACATTTAATAAAATGAACATAGAAAGGTGGTAATAAAAATATATTTGTCTCTACAGAATAAATACTACTAGGGCTGCTACTAGGCTAGTTCTCACTTCCTCATAATCCAATAAAAAAGAAACAAGTCATTTATTAAGTCATTATTATAATAAAACATTTTTAATTTAACTAAAATGTTATATACAGATGTAAATGAAAATGTTAAAAAAAACAGAAAAATATATATTTCAACCATTTGGAGAATAAAATATTATATAAATATGCTTGTAGTTATAAGCAAATAGAAACCAGGTCTAAAGATTATGAAACTGATCAGTTGTACACAGTGTTTGATTTACCTGTCAGAGGAATCCCAGATGTCCAGACAATAAACACCACAAATTGACTGAGGTAAAAAATGAAAACAACCTTAATTTAAATATGCTTGATCCTAGTATATACAACATACTAACCTCCTGGTTAATTTAGCCCTTGTATGAGTTTTAAATGAATAAGAATACAACAGTAATGTGGAACTTTATAAGGTATATGCTGCATGAAAAAAAAGTGTTTTATTTAACTGGCTTTTCCATCATAAGTCACGTCTGGTTCATAGGAAAAACCTGTTTATTTCTAAGAAGAAACCTACAAACATTTCAAACAGAGAGGGTATTTTTGGCACGTGTGTGCAATTGTTTAAACTCCAATTATTACAAGATTTTGTAAGATGAAACAAAATTTCTACACCTTTGTATTTGTTTTCTTTATTCTACTAGACACATTTGTTTAGACACTGCACAGCTTGTTTCAAGATCTGTTACCCTTAATTCTATGCAAATAACTATAGCATAAAATACTTTATACATAACTTCCACTCTTAATGCACAAAATGACTGAAAATGTACGACACTTTAGTATGAAGAATATTTGATTATAAAGGCAGCAGTCGTGCACTGCAATGACTTTATGCAAACAGGAAAAAGAAAAACTCCATTATAGAGGTTTGTATAAAACTTCATTCATTTGTGATGTTTAAATTGTTATTGCTTTTTACAGTTTTTTCTGAACAGTGTGAGGTATTTTCTTCAGCCACATACAAAATTAAATATTTTTTCTTCTTTGATTCAATCTATAATTAGCCATGTGTTGGACAACTAACAAATAAACACCGTGATGGAGTCATAATAAAAAACAACACCTGCCTTTATTGTAGCAGGTCATAAACGTTGCATATTAATCTGCTTCTTCTGTGCACCATTGAAATAATAAACACTGTTCTGTTTTATGACACACGTTTTTAAAGAGCACCTGTTGTTTTTTGAAATCTACGTTGCACACACTTAAAGATACTTAGCTAAAAGTGATGTTGTTTGTTTAATTATTTGAAAAATTGCATTTTACAACAAAATAGTTAAATAAAATGTGATATTATTTAAAGTTTTAAAAATGATGCGCACACTTAAAAATGAACAAAATGATTAATTATGAGAAGCCATAAAAAAGTATGGTTAATGTGAGGAATATTATTCTTTGTTGCATCATACCTCTCTAACAGGCACTTTTATAAGTAAACGTCTGAGCAGCTTGTTAGGGAATGACTTGCAGTCTATGATGCTGTATTTTTTATTAGAAAAAATATATCTTAGCTTATTTCATGAAATGACAAAAAATAAAGTTCAATATTTTTTCTCTCCAGATAACTACAAAAGCCAGCTTAGGTTGGTAGAAAGACAATTTAGTAAGCTTTCAGAAAATATATACTTTCATATATAAATTATTTGAAGAAAAAGAGATATTTATGAAATACTGAACATGTGTAGCGAAAGATTCAAGTATCTTTAATGCATGGATGAATAAATTAAATTAGTACCTTCTGAATTAATTAGTCTTCTTATAGAAAACCTGTGTAATTAAACGAGGAACCTGGGGGTCTTTTCAGCCTTCATCAAATTTATTATACCTTATTTCCAATAATTGTCCCCTGGAAAAACCAAAGCAGCAAAGAAGTTATTAAAAAATTAATTAATTCCTGGGGACAGTATGCATTAACTAGTTAATAGTTGCTAACCACATTTAAGAAAATAGTAAAGGTTGTTAACCACATTTAAGAAAATTGTTTATGGTTGTTAACCACATTTAAGAAATAGTTTATGGTTGTTAACCACATTTAAGAAAATAGTTTCTTTTGGAATGCAATTATGAAACTCAAGAGACAGTTAAAGAAAGAAAATGTGAGAATCTGTAAATTAGAATTAGAACATAGTCCTTTTTTTCTGACTGTTATGATGTGTATTAATTATTGTAATTAGTTCGAATCTAATTAATTAACTAGATTTGTCTAAGTAATATTTTTGTTTATTTACAGCCATTATGTTTTTAGATAAATACCCTGTTAAAGGATGAACAGTCGGAGACGTAAATAAATAAATAAATTAGGTTGCTCATTAAATTATAATCTTAATAATAGTAAAGGTTTATTTTTAGTGCAGATGTTTGTACAAAATATGTTTATATATGTTACACCAACCATAAATATGTGTTTATTCCTGTTATGCCGAGTAACCTAAAATAGTTCAGTATGGAGTCTGACAGAAAGTTTTTCAGTTAAATCCTCACAAAACATAGTTAATCAACAATCAGAAGAAAATATTTTTTGAAATCAAATTAATTTTCTATTAACCGCAATATTGGATGGTTTTTTGTAGAAACTAAAAGATCATTGCAAACAACAGGTTCGAAAACGCAGGACTAAGAATGGTCATATTTGTGGCATTATATTTTGCATTTTTTAGTATAAACCTTAACTTGCAAGCTAATTTTAAAACTTTAAACTTGAAGTAAATACTCAACCATGAAAACATTCCCCTGTACATATAATTATGTTGTAAACATGATCACACTCTTCTGATATGTTCCAACAGAAAAAAAGCATGTAAAATCTACTAAGTGTAAACATGCCTGTAACTCTACAACACATCAATTACTGTTCAGGTAGGTATATATTTAAAGGTTAGTTATCATCACATATCTTTCTGTTGTTTAGAGTCTTCGCACCTGACATACATATATGTAGCCATTGCTGGTATTGTTGTGTTAGCTGCTGTTATTTTCGTAGTCTTGTATATGAAATGCAAGACTAAAAAGAAGATAAAACGTTTTATGGATGCTTCTGGAGTAGCAGACAGTGTTATAAATGATGACGATGTTTCTTTTGAACATCATAATTATGAAAGCATTCCTGATCAAATTGAAATGCAGCACCTACAAAATAAAGGTGTAGTTGACTATGATTATCCCTACACATCCACATTTGTTACCGCAAACTCTGAATACACAAAGTTGTCTACTACAGATGAAATGGCATCCTATCAAAAGTTAAATAAGCAGCATGAAGATAAATACGACAATCTGCCACAACTAGTGGAAGATTGTGACTATGAAAATTAAGGTATCAACATTTGCTAATCATTATAGAACAAAGTGTTACTTTGTGTTAAAATACTGGTGTTATCATCATAAAAATAAGAAGGCACTGTAAATCTGTTTTCTCTTAGTTTTTGGTAATTCTGCATTATAAATATTTTTTATTTAGCTATTTGTATATTCAACAGACTAATCCTGAAAGCATTGAAAATAACCAAATTTATTGAAATAACACCCTAACAAAACATGGCTAAGTGTTAAGTTTTTGTAAACCTTCCAGGCATAAATTGTTATTTCAATACAATTTTCCAGCATTGAACAGTTTTCAAAGTCTTTATTGTGGAAACGTGTTGTTACTTATATAATAATCCATTGTTACTTATACAATAACACATCAAGTTACTTATGCAATAACACATTGTTACTTGTACAACAACACATTGTTACCTATACAATAACACATTGTTACCTAAACAATAACACATTGTTACCTATACAATAACACATTGTTACCTATATAATAACACATTGTTACTTGTGCAACAACACAGTTACTTGTGCAACAACACATTGTTACTTATATAACAACATGTTGTTACCTATACAATAACACATTGTTACTTATACAACAACACATTGTTAATAACACATTGTTACTTATACAATAATACATTGTTGTTTATACAATGAAACTATGAATTGTTTTTGTTTGGATGTGGTTATTATTAGGAGAACAATTAGAAAGTCAGAATGGTCTGAAATAACAAATGATTACCACTGTTTACCCTATCAGGTATTAATTAAATTGCTTTCCTTCACAGAGGTTTCTCTAAAGTATATCTGGGTTTGGACTAGTGACATGTATTTTGTTTATATTTTTGAATTTTTACACTGGAAAGACTTAACTTCAGTATATTAATGTTTACATAAAACTTAATGTTTACATAAAGTAAACATCTTCCAAAGTTTTTTAATTTCACACAAAACAGTTCACTTCATTTTACAGCGTATATTCTAGCATGAAAGGGCATGGGTTTTATTTGGCTGAAAAGGGGCCCTTTTGACCTTGAAAATCTTAAAACAGGCACATTTTCCAATCAGACCCACTTCCCCCTACTTGAGAATATATTTTCACTTTTTGACATCTTCATAAAGGAGATTGCATGTGATTATTATGCTGACTACTATAATTTGTATTGTTCTTTTAAAACATTACCAATCTATACAACAAATGACATTTCTGCATTGTTTTTCTTAACCCAATAGTGCCTGATGTCCTTGGAAAGTATTAAAATTTATATTCATTTCTTTGCTATTTTGCTTTTTCCAGAGGTGTATCTAGGCATTTTTGGGTTAAGGACCCCTCTTTAGTTATTTGGGACTTAATAATGTATTGTGTATACACAGGCTATAAGGTAATGCCATGCTAGTAAATGTTACTTTTAAGGCGTTTTTGTTTTGTATTATTTTGTATTCTTCTGTCAAAGATTATCGACTTTTATATATTATTTGTTTAATATAATGTACATATATATATATTTATATAGTTTTTATTTAAATTTACACACTAAACCTACATACATGTGATTCAAGGCTTGAAATAATTATCATAAACCAACAGGGAGGAGGGTGTTATAATTGTGTTTAATGCTTCAAATCTCAATAAATTATTTTCACCCACAGTTGTTTCAAAGCTTGTAATTGTTTACGAAATTGAAATGATGTTATATTTTATTTTATTTTTTTATACACTTTATACGCACAGACACTGCATTAATATTGGAACACTTAATTACTGGTGATTTAGAACTCCTGTTTAAAAGATATCCAAGAAGTATGCATTTGCAAGTTTTGAACATTGTTAAGAATTATTCTGCATCTTGTGAAACTTGACCACATGTTTGAAATGTGGAGTCTGTGTTTTTTATAAGTGTTTATACCTGTTTATGTTTATGGACTGTAACTGGTGTTTATGCAGTGTCTCGCTTTTATCAAGCTGCCGTAGGTATTAATATGATGTTTTGCTGAAGTAAATGATATTTCATGGTTATTAGAAAGCTGCTGTAGGTATTAATATGATGTATTGCTGAAGTAAATGATATTTCATGGTTATTAGAAAGCTGCTGTAGGTATTAATATGATGTTTTGCTGAAGTAAATGATATTTCATGGTTATTAAAAAGATTTTCTATGCTAGGAATTTTATTGTGAATGATTGTTTACAGTATTTTTCAAAACACGGCAAAGACGTTATTTATTAGCTGCAAATGACAATCTTTTGTTTCCGACAACCAAGAGCATTGAAATTGACATGCCCTTTCAGGCCCATCTTGAGGTCCCCTTTACATAATCACTATTTCTGGACTAACCCGCTTCACAATGTGGCACGTCTTTATTACATTAGTTGTATTTTACCTGTTATTATCATGATTGGAGGTTCAAATCAGCCACTATAGATACAAATTACTGCAAAGAAATCCATTTGAATTCTGTATAGATGTGTGTATACGTATGATCGGGTATATCTTAATTTGTAAATATGTATATTTTTGTATGCAAAGTAATATCATTTTTGTTTTCTTTTATTCAATTTGGTGCATTGGTTTTCAATTAAACTTTTTTTTAAATTTATTTGCAGGGAAATAATAATTATGAATAAATGAATGAATTACATGAAAATGATGTTTCTAGAAACATGTAGCTAGTAAAGTTCAGTAAACGTTGTTTCCATGTGTTTACAATCACAGTAATCTTCATGTTTCCTTCCTTTGTAAACATTAACCAGGAAAATTATTTTAAATTTAATTGGATTAGCTACCATAGCAGGCCTTTGAATCCGATGTCAGCCTTCACAAATCTGAAAAGATTCTTATATAGAATCTTACGTGAATCTGTTATTCCACAAGATCAAGGTGTTCAGTAGGGGTTTAGAAGACACAACAGCAGTGTTTGTAATTGTAAAATGTTCTATGCAGTGTAAACAAACCTCAAGTAAAGTAATCAAGTACATCTCTTATAAGCAAGTATCAAAATAAACAAAACAAAATGGAAAAGTGTACTTGGAAGAACAGAAGAATAAAACATGGAACATAATATGCGGAACAGAAGATTAAAACACAGAGCAAAGTAGCAACCAATTTGTTCTCAGGCCCCACAGCTTCTAAGCAGAAAAAAGATATAGTTAAAGTACATAGTATTGTTTAATTATTAAAATTATTATTAAACACAAGAATCCTCTTTCTTCTGTAGTTGTCACATTTTTTGTGACCCATGGAGTTCATGTGATGATCGAAGTTTGGTCTTAACATCCATGAAGTTCCATTTACACCATATTTTTCGACATTCTCTACAAGTTTTCCATGTTAACACTCTTTGATTTTGTTTACGTTTTTCTGACAAGTTTTGCAGTAGGCATGAATCACACGAGTTTTAGTTTCATCGTAACTAGGAATAAGTTAATTTCGTATTTCTTCTGGCCATTCATCGAATGATTTCTTCGTAATTTTTTGGTAGACATTTTTTGTTGGTGTATGTAACAACATACTATACTATAGTTAAAAATACTTTACTTTGTAATCTTAAAATAAATCATGGAAATCGATTTCCTCTTCACGTTAAACATGTTCTCCTTTTGGTGCCTTTAAATAAAGACTAGGTCCTAACCTAGGAAATCGCGTGTTCATTTTCAATTAAATAAATTCCTTGTTGTTTCTAAATACAATCACAATGACGAAAATATTAAGCTAAGAAGCAGCTGGTCTATAAATTAAATAAAAATAAAGAAAATTATTTACTGCACGCAAGATAAAATAATTCATATAATAAAATAATCAATTAATCAATTCGTGGAAAAATGATTTCAAAAAGATATTTCCAAGATGGTGACAGGAAGTCATGAGGTCAAGCATGGACGATGAATAATGAAAGCACCAATACACAGACATGGAGAGACAAAACAAAACCTGAACATAGGCTCAAAAGAAGTATCCTGACTTGCTACATATCTGTAATACTATATGTTTTGTATACACACAACATTTCCAAGAATTTAATAAAAGAAAAAAAGATTTATTACAACCATTACAAGCTAGTTTAACAAGACTCCTGTTAAGTACTTTTGTGAGAGTCTTCCCATGAGTCAGATTCGCGGACTTGCATCAGATTTGAAAGCCTGCATAGAATTGCAATCAAACCATAATATGAGACAATATCCATATGCCTCCATTTAAGAAGATTGTGGATAAAGCAATCAAATGCTTTGACAGTCCCATCCTTACTGCCTCTAAATTTGCAGACATTGCCAGTGTTGCAACATATGCAAAATGTGTATTGCCAACTATAGCCTATAGCTTTTTCTGAAACCATTAATTAATTAATTAATTGAAATCAAAAATGTATGATTTACATAGAATTAGAAAGTCATTAAATAAATAAATAAAACATTGAAAAATTCAAAAACACGTTTTATAAATATTTTGTGTACAATATGAAATAAAATCACATTTTCCTTACTATAACTTATTTTATTGATCACAAAATCACAAATTTAAAGTCTGAAAAATTAAAATAATAAAAACATGAATAATATGTAATATATAAATAAATAGTTAAAAACAATTATTATTTGTTAAACATTTTACTTTATGTGTATTTCTTGTGTATAAACCTACAACACCAACGTTTAACCTTTTAACAAAATTTAACCTCACAAATATTAGAAACATCACCTTTATAGCTCACATTCTTAACAATTTAACCTCACAAACATTAAAAACACCACCTTATAGCTCATATTCTTAACAATTTGGTTTTCATCAACAATCATAAGAAACAAAAATCTCTTTGCTTTATTTACATTATAGGAAAAATGTTTAGAATTACAGTACCAGCATGTTCATAGAAAGGATGGATTACTGGATAATGGATAAGCACATTTGATCATCATCCTATTTAAATCAACAAAGATATTACAAATGGTCCATCCATAAAGTGTGTAGGCAGTGAAGGGGTAGAGTTAATATACACAGAGGAAGGGATTTTGCTTACAATGCCTTTCATACAAAGTTTTAAAAAAATGATAGTATTTTTCTGGCTTCAATCCATCATTTTAATAGTTACTTGGTAACAAAATTCTCCTTTTCTTTCCTCACTTTCTAACATCAGTGTATGCCAAAGATATATTGCCAGATTTTGTTGTTTTTATTATGTTTGATGGAAATGTCAGTAGACCAAGCTAATTTTTCAGGAAAAGTTAGTTGAGTCTCAAGAGTTTTGATTGGTTGGTAGACATTCCATATCCTTCTCTGATATAGTAAATGTTGTATCAGCTGTGAAGGTCATTCAGTGTGTATTCAAAGAAAATGTTTCTGATTTATTTATAGCAACCCACCTAAGGCCATCCTTAAATAATTGTATGTTTCGTATCACCGAGTCATGAAAAAGTTTTAGAGTCGGTCAGTCGGAAACCTTTTTTTTTCATGAATTGGTGCAAGAAAAAAAAAATGATTTGTACAGTTTTTTAACGTTCAGTGTAACAAAAAAAGCCATCTGTGCCACTACAACAATCATATTATATAAACATTATTTTGTCAATATTCACAATTTGTAAGGTAATAAATGGAGAAAAGTGTGCACAGATCGCACATGATGAAATCTTTTTTTTTATTCAGCAGCTTGTTTACTGTACTATAAAACTGGAAGGCAGACATGATTTTCTGTTCTCACCTCTTTCTTTATTTTATATTTTAACCAAATAAACTTTCAACAATATACTTTATGTACATTTCAAGAGGTTTTTTTTCTTTAATGAGAAATTTAATATAACTGATGTAAATAACTGACAGGTATATAAAACTCCAGCTAGAAGTTTTATCAGATGAATGAACTATGTAGTTTTTAAATAATGAACCATTATATATTATACCTTTATGTGTAAACATGACAATAAATTCTTTAAAAAGTCAAGTTGATTCCCAGCTGCCTTTCACGTCTAAATGAAGTATTTTCAGATGTTGGCAATGTATTGATTTCTTGCACGTGCAAACACTGAATGATTTTTCTATGCTATCATTACTTAAAAAGACGTAATACCTGGTTTCTACATACACTATGTTTTATGTGGCATGTATAAAATCTCATTAAAGCATCATTTTATATAGAAGAATCTAAATACCAGCCGTGAAAAAACATTCACAATCGTTTTGTAAGACCATAAAATCGGAATATTGGCCATGAAAAAGCATTCTTGTTCATTTTGTAACACCATAAAATCGGAATATCGACCATGAAAAAGCATTCACGATAATTTTCTAAGGCCCAGAGAATTAGAAAATCGGCCATGAACAATCATTCATTATTGCTTTCTAAGGCCCTAAAATTGGCCTATCAGCCATGAAAAGGCATTCACATTCATTTTCTAAGACCAGAAAATTGAAATATCAGTCATGTGAAAGCTTTCACAAATGTTTTCTAGGACCAGAAAATCAGAATATCAACCGTGTAATAAGATTCGCGGGTACTTTCTGAGGCTGAAAATTTGGAATATTGACTGTACAAAAGTATTCACAAGTATTTCCTAACGCTACAAAAACATTTTTTTAAATACTGTTTACAGCTATATGTGACCGTACTTGTATTTATCTAAATGTTTTGTCTCACATTGTTGTACATAATTTACAACTTCTTGTGATTCCTTAAATATTTTGTTTCTTAATGGAAGGGTGAATAGAAACCGCTTTTAGACTTTATACATGAACTGCACAGGTTACCATTTTCGAAGAAAGTATATAATTAACAATACAGGGTGTTGAATTATGTTTTGTTCTCCATGATTTAGATACGTATAGAATATGTAGATTGTAAAAAATGAAATGGTTCTTATTCTAAACGCATGAAGGAGGAAAATTATAAGTATTAATCTGTGATAGTGTGAGCCCCTTTTAAATTACAACTATGAAAACAGTAAAAAATCACAACGAAGAACACGTGATATACTAATGAAGTACGATCTTGGAAAGAAAAAACAATGTTATGTGATACATGTTTTGGTATTTTTTTCACTTTGGTTGAGATAAA
>JANTOQ010929773.1:5874-17899 GCA_027564595.1 Bythotiara depressa | reverse complement strand
ACAGTTAAGAAAGTTTTTCTTTGGAACTTATTTATTCATGAATTTAATAATTTAGACCAAATCCAAATCTGTTTCGAGATGCATGATAGGGTTATTGTTGACAGCTAAATGGTCAAATCCATTAAAAAGGAGTCAAGAAAGCTTAACGTAAATACACGAAATCTAAAAAATGTAAAACAAACCACAGTAACTTGTGTCACACATCTAAAGCTGCGGAAAGAATAGTGGAATGGACATTGCCTGATTTTTGGACATGAAGATGGAAATGTTTTCTCAGTAAATGGCTTGTGACATTTTTACATCTTCTAAATCTGAACTCTAATGAAAAAAAGAATGACGAATGGCTCTAATGAAATTATTTGGAAGCAGTTTGTGACATTTTTACATCTTCCAAATCTGAATTCTAATTCATGAAATAAAGAAGGACATACTTATCCACAAGCAAAGAGAGGTAACGATCAGCAACACGACGGATTTTTTCTTGTATATAATTGAATTTGATAAGCAGAAATTGTGCATGGGTTTCTAATTCCATCTCTCGTTCATTATTCCTTTGTTGTTTTGACATCAGCATTAGAAACTTTGAAAAGACATTGTCAAATACAAATCGAACACAGCGCCAAACATCTAAGATATTACAAATAAATGAATAAAACAGTTTGAAATTATTTCTTTATTTTTATAATATTGACACTTTATCATATTGTCATACATCATCTAGAAAAAAAAGTCAATTATTTGCAACAGGTTATATATATAGTATATAATATAATATAGTATATAATATAGTGTAGAAGAGACACGATGAGTGTAGTACTAACATTGAAGTTTGGATTCTTTACATTTTAGCATTTGAACTACAAAACCTGGCCACTCAATTTCACAAAAGCTATTCCACAAGTAATTACAGACTCTTAAATTGCTCATATGTATTAGTGATTATGGGCTTTTTCAGTAAAATAAAATAGAAAACAGTCTAAAAATGCAGCATCTGCAGTTTTTAATGAAAAATTGGCTTTAGTAGCTAGATATGGATAGAACATAAAAACATCAATATATATTATAAGCAAGGATCATTTATTTATTTACTTTCATAACATTCATGTCTTCATATTGTTGTACAAGATACCTGTTTTGTACAATGTTACTCTAGCATCAAACCAAAAGATACCTGTTTTGTACAATGTTACTCTAGCATCAAACCAAAAGATACCTGTTTTGTCCCGCTGAACAGCTCTATCTTCAAGATATTGAAATACATTCTGTATCATGTGTGTATTAACAGTTATTCTTAAACTTTCCAAGAGATATACACTGTACAGGTATGACATAGGACCAAACTGTAGCTTGTTAACTAATGGAACAAGCTCTTGTGCTTGTCCCAGTGTTTCAAGCAATGATAAACGTAGTTGATTAACTTCCGCCTAAAGTATATTAAACAATTGCATATATATTTTCACAGATACATGAAATCTATAGTAAGTGTTATTTATTTGAAGGCCTAACAGATTACTTTAATGATACTTTTATTAGAGATAAAATCTTGTACAAGAAATAGATTAAAACATTTGAATTCTTTTGTTTCGCTATTTTTTCACTAAGTTTTCAATTAATGTTATTATGTACTAAACAATAAACAAGGTTGCACACAAATCTTATGGTATTAAAGAGAAACATGGTATAGAAACTATGGTATAGAAAATTGGACTATCACCATATCAAATTAAAATGACTGAAATGGAATCAAATATTTTTGGTATTGATCGACTGGACTATCAGAAGTTTTCTTAGATTCCTCTCTCCATTGCTCTTATTTATGTTAGTTAACTAAACTAATAGGTCTTGATAATGATAATATAAAATTCTAAGTGAGTGGACACTCTTTTTTACATCAGTATTTGCATGGGCCCAACATAAAATATGACCATTGTCAAAAGTATAAAAATGTATGATGTATTGACAGTTAAAATAAAGGAAAAATAACCACAGGATTTGGTGACAAAATGTTTGTACAGGAATATTAGGAACACATACTGGTGATATTTCATCATTTTTCAATGCAAGCCCATACATAAGTTCTCTGAGATGACCAGCACCAACC
Source organism: Bythotiara depressa (assembly GCA_027564595.1). Taxonomy (NCBI): domain Eukaryota; kingdom Metazoa; phylum Cnidaria; class Hydrozoa; order Anthoathecata; family Bythotiaridae; genus Bythotiara; species Bythotiara depressa. Next base: position 15,798 of record JANTOQ010929773.1, on the reverse strand, counting down.
AAAACTGGTGATTTAGCAGCAATCTTTCGGACACTATCAAACCAATCTTGTGGCCAGTAACTAGATCCCTCAACACCAAAACCAAACAAGACTACATATAGCCAAAAGTCTTGAAATAGCTTCTGAAGCCGAGGAGATGGATCGGTAATGAGTTCAAAATGCTGAATGAGAGTCGAGATGACTGGGAGAAGAACACCAAGATTGCCTGCACTTGAAGAAGCCTGTAATTAAGAAAAAAACTGTAGTGATTTTTTAACATCAACGTCTCTACAACCTACAAAATACTAAGTAGTTTTATGTGTCCTTTTGCTAGAGGAGCGTAGCTAAATTTGAATTACAGAGGGAAGATTTTGCATGGAATAAGTAAAATTTGTTCAAAATAGGATAAGTTCTAATTATAGATGTGAATATATAAGAGTTTGACCAAGAAATACAGGTAGCAGCAAAAAATATGAGATTTTCACACAGCAATTTTTTCCACATGTTTGTTTTCTAACAATAAGACTGGCTATGGTGCAAGAGTTTATTAAAAAAACAAAACATACTGCACAGAGAAGAACAATAGAAATCAAACCCTCACAGAACAAATCGCTGCATGGCAGACATATTGTAAAATATGCAACTGGCAGATAAAAGACATTTGAAACATTTATACAGTCAAACCTCTTATAAAGACCACTTGTATAATAAAAGTAATTTCTCTATAAACTTCACATCTCTCACACAATATTTCATAGAAATAATGTTGTACATAAAATCCAACGGTCTAAAACGTAAATGGCCAGTTTTTCTTGGTGGTCATTGCATCCTGATACTATTTTACAGTTTTACACAAATGTTATATTGTAATCAAAGTTCCATTAGAACTACAGCATTCACTCCATGGAATCAGACAACTCTGAAATAAAGTTGCCATAAAAAATGGGTTTGAACCCAAATTATTCAACAATTTATCTTTTAAATAGCTAGATTGCCAATGTACATCGCCCGCATGGTAATCATTATTGAGAAGCATGTTTCATTTCGTTCATTGCTATACAAACAAAGAACAATTATCAGGATGTAACATGAACATAACAATGAGATATCTCACTGGAATTACCTTTGAATGAGTGTTTTCGCTTAACTTTCGAACTTGTAAACCCAACTGAACAAACATCTCCAGCAAATGAATGAGAAAGTCTGTTCGCATCGCTGTATTTTCCACTAATTCTGATGCTATCTTATATAAAGCATTGATAACTGCGAGTGAGCAATGTCTAAAAATTATCACACAACTAAAATTATTCTTAAAAACTTTGGATCAATGTTTAAAAATGACCTGGAATGACCTCATTGTCATAACCGTCTTATTAAAATTTCGGATCTTGTAACTTTCTTCATCGTGTGACTTAAAATGCATTGGAACTTTAGCATACTATTCCCATACATCTGTGCACATACTTAGCTCCTATGTTTTGTATTTATTTCTTATTTGTCATATACTTTGTTCTATTAGGTTTTTTGTTGCTGTTTTTGCTGTTATGGTTGTTGTTGTTTTATATAGATGCCTTTCTGTAAAGAAAAGATAACTGAAGCAAGACTAAAATTAAGATTTAGATGCCCTTCTTAATGATCACTTGGGAGGCAATATCCATTTAACGTAAACAACAATAAAAGATACGTCAAGGTAAAGGTATAGCACAGATACAAAATAAAATAGTTACTACTGCACAACAATTTTATTACCTTGTTGTTACTAGCTTTCCTGGAAATGAAATGAATCAATTGTTTGTTATTGCACTTTTTCCAGGGGGTTAATTATTGCACGTATAAGGGAAATAAATCTAATAAAAGCTGGTAAGACCCCCTATTACTTCGGAAAAGTTTTCAATAATACATTTATAACAGACAGGAGTTATAGGCATACCTGTATGATTGTTGTGTGTGTTCTGCACTTCCAACAGAATATGTTACGGCACTGGATTCACGAGTAATTTTCACAAAGATGTCCATTATTGGTTGGTAGCAACTACTCTATGATACAAAAGAAAACAAAGTTTTAAGAAAGGAAATATTCTTAATGTATAACCATTAAACCTCCTACAAATCAGCTATTTATTTTAGTATCATCCATAATTTATTTAAATCAAATATGACTAGGCCAAGAAAAACTGATCTTTAGGGTAGCATTTCCCGTGCACTTCATCTAAAACCCACCACATTTGCCATTAAAAAAATCAGTTCATTTAACTAAAATCATTGGAAAATATCTTTCCCCAGTTTTGTTTGGAAGTATCTGAAATGAAACCACGTAACACCATATTTTCACATAAGACATTTTTTGTGGCATGTAAAGTTGTGATAAAACCATGTTGTAAATATCTTCGTTTATGGCAAAAACTTTTGAGATAAAAGCAAGTTTTAAAAAAACTGACCTTGAATTCTACTCATTCTACATAAAATTTGTAAGGCCATCTCAATTGAAAAAGTTCAAATCCCAACAAAACAAAACGTTTATAAAGTCCTTTACAAATAGATATCAAAATTGAATAGACCACATACCACTCCAGTGAGAAGAATAGCAGCAAATTGTTCAACCATAATGGTGTCCAGTTGAGACGGTGGATGATGAAAACGCTGCTGCAAGATCGTAAGCGCAGATCCTGTAACATCGTTCATATCTTTCAGGGCACATGCTATGTGACCAACAGCTAATATTGCATTCATCTGTCGCATTGGTGTGTGTAGGTCATCTTTATCTCTTGGGTACAATCGATTTGCCATTGTATTCAGAAAGGCATTTATAAGGTTTGTATCACTCTCATAACCAGCTCGTAAACATCTACAGAATAAAGTTACATTTTTCTCCACATTCTCAATCAATACTTGTTGGGATTTTTTTGCAATAATTATTTTGACCAAATATTCCCAGAAAAAACCTATCAAACTTGCTAAATCATACAGTTTCAGAAAATCCATTTGTTTGAGATTCATATATTACAAAACCTTCAAACCAATAGCATTATATCATTGTTCTTGTAAATTACACAGCTATAGATGGTCTGGCATACAATTTGGTATGTAGGAAACAGTGTTCTTAGACAAACTATGTCTTATGTTTTGATATTGATCAAGATTGAAGCACATTATAATAATTAGAAAAATAATTTAATTTCACTAACAATACCACATCTAAGCTGATATTGCATGTAGAACATAAATTTCCATTGACATCAAGTGATAATGTTAATCACAATGAACTAGGATACAACAGATGCTTTATCAGATCTATTTAAAACTACAATCACCTGACACAGTTTTTCAATGCAACATTGATCAGGATATCATATCCAGATGTATTGCCTTTAGATCCCAAGGGTTGTTGCAATTCTTTCTGCTTATAATCTTCTGTCATTACAAAGATTTTTGGTCGTGTTTGTTTCATTTCTCGTTGTTGATAAAACACCTTCAGTATTGCAGATGGTTTCGTAAGAAAGCTCTGTAAGGCTTCTATTATATATCTAATAATGATTAAAGAGAAATAAATAGTAAAGATGTATTAGTAATAACGTACAAGGAGTCCAGAATAAGTATGACAATTTTAAGTACTCCATAAAAAACAAGTTTTCCAGCTAAGTAGTCTATTCCTAAATGCTTGCACAAACTTTCCATACAAAACAAATGCATCAACAGAACAAACACTTTACACAACCACCGTCTAACATAACAAGAAGCTCTATGCACTTTAAGATCAATAGCTAATAAAATGTTTTATAGTCAATCGGGTAAAAAAGTCAGGGGGTACTTGGGGTAAATAAGAGCCAGGGCCTAGGTCCTACTGATGAGGTCAATATATATCATTGGCTAAAAGAATAGCAAACTTCTAAATTGACATTGCGGCACAGTACACATGGCAACATTCTTCTTAACAATATTATTTGGTGCAGTAACCAACAGGACCAAAAATGTGGTACAAAAATATTTTTTAAACAATATCCTGCACTTTTATTTTTAAAGTCACCAAATACAGTTTTGCAAACTGAATGAGGTTTTATAGTGATGGTTTAATACTAGTATTGAAAGAGATATCATGGGAAACTAAAATAGTATGTCTCTCATGGGTTTTTATAACGGTCAAAGTACATTGAATGAGCCCACCCAACAAACTAAAAATTGGAATCTTAGAATTGATACATAATATGGTAAAATTAGCTGTTCTGTGAGCAACCAATAGATGATGAATTGCACAAAGCATTTACATACCCACAAGTAAAAGGGAACCTCTCCGCTAAAGTTCCAAGACCATCTAAACAGCATGCAACAAGTGGAGTGTAGGAGTAAAGGAATTTTGTATCCTCTTTCACTGTATTAAAATGTGTTGTCATCAAATGGCAAGTTTTGTCAGCATCTAAAAGTAATTATTAAGGAAGAATATATGATTAGCTTAAAACAATTGGGCTTGAGTCATACCTGGCCTTCCACAACTTGGCTACACAGCAATCGATAAATTCACGAGAAGCATTGTGAAGGTAATACTTTCATGCACATTAATACAAATATTTTAACAAAACCTGTTCCACAAACCACCATATAGTGACTCATTATAAGAGGAATATAAAATGATTTTGCTGTTTACATGAGACCCGATATAAATTCAAACCAGTTTTAAGTTTTCTACTGCACATGCAAAGTTGTTTATTTAGCAGAAAGTATTTATCTACACATGTATATCAGTTCTCATGTAAACATGGCCTGCAATGCCTACAAACTCACAAATAAAATGGTAAAATTCTACTTTATTTATATTATTATTCTACTCTAATACTAACAGTTATAGCACCAGACTTTTAAGTAATTTCAACCAGCAGTTCCTAATACTGGTTTCAGGCATTGAGTCATTTACAAAACAAAAAGCACAAGAAATTTGGAAATTTCTTTACAGTAAATTTAAAGTGGATCTAAAACATGTTGACCTACTGACAGAGAACATTTAAAACAGCATGGGAATATAAAAACACTAATACGCATTACTATATGAATTAAAAGACATAACTATTTCTACCAACAATGGAAAAGACGTACCACTATCCTCTTGAACTGAGTACACTATGATTTCACTGCTGGCGATAAGTGTGTCCAACAAGTATTGTTTTACATCTCGTTTTGGATCAGTAATCAATGCATGATTACAACTGTGGAATAATTCTTTCCCCAAATCATTTATTTTCTTCAAATAGTCAGGAGATGTCTCTGAAGCAAAACAAAAGAATTATGTTATTTTGAGACCAAACTTGAGTACGTCGTATCAGGGGGTTAATACAGGATATTTAGGCGGCGCTAGCTGTCCACAGTGTGCATCATGTCAATGCGTGGAAAGAAGTCTCAAAACATGGGTTTCAAAGCTATGTATATTGCATTGTTTCATGTGATTAATGTATAGAATTCCTGAATAGTTAACTAATTTCAACTAAATAAAGAACAAAACAAAAATATAGTATGGTCAATTTAGTACAATTTCGGCACAATAATTTTTCCACCCAATATCACTTTTCGCTATGGAATATAGCCTGTATTAGTTCCTGCATATATTGTGTACTGATAATATAAAATGGTTTGGTCATTGATTCACTGACCAGATCTTGGATTTCATGCAAATCATAGGAAATCACAAAGGATTACTGGGAGCATTTCATCCTGTAATCTTTTGTAATCCAAAGGTGAGGATGCCAGCACTGATCTCAATGCACAAGGGGAGTACAAGTTATTGATGTAATGTTTTTCATTCCATATGCATTTGACAGGTAACTCTTGTTTTACTTTATATAAGTTTCAGTTTATCAGCTCTTGAAATATCATTGATAAACACTGACACAAAATAAACTGCTAAAACTGTATATAATGTAAATTATATCAAATGTAAGACAAACTGGAAATATTAAAGATCATAATTTTATTATATATATGGGCAGAATTATTTGAATATAACTTTTTTCATGGTAATATCGTTAGAATGTAGACAACAGATGTTTATAATAGGCAATCATGGCCAATAATTATGGCACTTTTCATGTTTTATGCTGATTTATGTGTTGGCACCTTTCCCTTTGAGTTCCTATTGCAAGAGATTGGGGTAAGGTGTTGGTGGGAAACTGCATAGGATCGCCTGTGCCACTGATTTATTGAAAATCTTATTTCACTGATCTACATATTTTATGTCACAAAGGCCTCAAGTGGACCAATTAGGAGGATAGCGAGACCGCCCCTTTGTCTAACCATGCTGCGTAGCCACAATCACTTCTCTACCAAAGTACCCACCTACAGTAAGTCTTAAGTCATTAAAGTTTAATTCTTTCCCTAGTTATATCTATGAATACTTTTGCAGCACTTGTGGAATTTGATTTTTGGTGCTTTGTTCCAATATATTACGGTCACGATTGTAGGCATTTGAAAGGGTTAATGTAAGTCTCCATAGAGGACAAAACTGATAATTGTTAAAGAGCTGTAGTACTAGCTTTTACTTCTTTTTTTGGACTTATCACATATCTGGTGGGCAAGAATTTGTTTTGCTGTAACACATTCATTCTGGATCATTTGATCAGAGGACCGGAGGGTGAGGAAACTTATCAATTTTTTACAGCCAACTGGTGTGTGCCTTTCAGGAATTAAATTATTTCTTAACTTCGAAAAGACAAAGAAAAAGCTAAAAAAATAAAAAATACATGGAGAAAAAATATTTTAGTCACAAGTAGTTGTGGGTTTTGTGGCATGGAAAATGCTAATGTAATTGTCATTATCAAACAGTAATCAGATTAACAAATTATTCAATCTCTGCTGACAAATTCAAATTTCACTGCAGCAATTTTGGTTAACAACAATAAAATCATCACTACTGAAAACATATTGACAGTCAATATAACTCAACAGGATGGTATAAACACCATTCAAAAGATTCCGAAAGGAAATTAACTGGCATGGGCTTTCAAGAGGTTGTTTGGCATGCGACTTCAAACTTGGTGTGAGTAAAGACCATATCAAGTAGATTATTTATTTTTATAAATTTTGCTTCCCAAATAGCATGGAGCATGGGGGGGGGGGGGGGGTATGCTGATTTAGGGTTAAGGCTCCCCATGTCAATTAGGGTTAAGGATTATATGTATTCAAAATTCATTGTTGTTTTTTAAAGATAATCTTCTCTAGTATCTTTGTGTATATAGTGTAAAGATCAGCAAATAATTATTCGTTATCAAACAATTCAAAGGTTTTAAGTGAATAGCATTAGACTTGATTGTTAAGTAATAACCAATCAATTTTAGGATGTATTTATTTATTTTTGAATATGTCAATCAAATTTAATATCATAATAAGCTTGAATAAAGACATCGTTCTAAAGGTAAACAACTTGCAGGACCTTATATAAACAAAGGTTATCTTTAAGTTCATTATTTCATTGTCTGCAACTCATATACAAACCTATCATGTATGTATAAAAAATCTTACTAATGGAAACCATACATTGAAGTTTTTTTTCTCCAAAACTGTGAAACATTAGTGATTTAAATAATGCCAGGTTAATAATTTCTAAAGCCCTAGTTACATGTATAATATTCTACCTATAATTTTAATTTTTTAAGAAAATATTTTGTAACTGATACACAATATAATTCGCTTCCAATTCTCGTATAATATTTTGATGAAGACCTACCTGCTTATAATTTACCAGAAGTTTGAGAATAAATCTAAATTTTTTGAAATTATAGCTGCACCTAATGCACGAGCCATGTACTGTAGTCATAAAGTAATGCCATTAAAACAACAAATCGTTGTTTATGATCTTTAAACATAAACATTTACTCTCCCTTTAATTTGTTTATCCCTATTATGCCTGGTGTCCCCGGAAATTACTAAAATCTATATTCATTTTTGAGCTGTTTTTCTTTTTCCAGGTGTGTTACTAATTGTAATTAAAAGGAAAATTAAAGCGCGCCAAAATTAATGTTTGTAAAAGTTGATATGTCCCCCTGATCTTTCATTAAATTAGAAATGTTACTACTATAAATGTTACTATTAGGCAGGAGGTATATTCAGGCATTTTAAGGGAAAAATTATATTATAAGCCATGTTACATGTGTACCCAGGGCTTACGAAGTTTGATTAGAATGAGCCTACTATAATTAGCTGTCTAAAATTGTCTGTGTAAACAAAACGTCCAATTATATGAAGAGCCGAGGTTTATTAACTTTTGCTCATTTAATTTCCTCTCATAATAACTATAACTTTTAGTCGGATTTGATTAGTTCTTTTTATTTTATTTTAATTAGAGCTACTTGTATAAAAAAAAACTTTTTTCCGACTCTAAATAAATATATCAATCAATAAAAAAATAACCTAATGTCTAGTGATATTACTCGTTTACAAGACAATAATTATGCTAAACACATCATTAAAAATAAAGTAACAGCACCTGGATTCAATTTCTTCACAACCACTTTCACTATGTTTGCTGCATTCCTCTTCATAATACTGATCCACGACTTTAAGAAAGAGGTGTTGCTCATCAATTTGTCCTGAAAAATGAATGTAGTGAATTTGGATCAACACTTGGTAATTAGACAAAATACTAGAAGGAAGTTTGTGAAATTAATTTCCTTTAGAAAATATGCTTGAATGTCAAAACGTTTTTCTTTCTTTCGGTAGAATTTGATAGCTTTACCAGACTACTGTAATATTATACAAAATCCATGTTGAGTTGCTGAAAAGCAACTTTTTTGTACATATTCTTAACACTTTTTCCCAATCAAACTACAAAGCTCTAGATTAGAATTAGAACTTTAGTACCAATTTCTCTTATGAAATATTTAGACTGTCACGGTAAGAACATTTCCCTTAATATATATTTTTGGTAAAACTGCTGGTGCTAACAAATAATGTCCAATGACTGAAGCAGTGACTAACAATCTATATTTTAGCAGCAACAATTCTTATCAAGTTAGGCTTTCAAAACCTTTCTCCGTTTCAGTTTTTCAAACTTCAAAATATAATTATATTTTCATAACATAAACTTTGATTGACTTGAGAAGTTCTTTCTAATGAAATATATGTAAACATAGAAGATACTGCATAAGACAAAAACAAAATCATCCCGATTACACGAAAACTTTATTTCCATACCATGAAACTTTGCTATTTGTAAATAACTTATTATTCCATAATAAACAAACATATATTATTGTTCTTGCTACAAAGATTAATATACAATGGGTAATGGAAGGTTCTACCATCATGGATAATTCGAAAAAAACTACTTAACATGAAACCTACACACAATTATGCTGCATTGGCACTTGTTATAAATAAGTACAGTAATGGAAGTTTATATTTCGTAAATACTGCTATGTTTTTTGTAGTTTCATTTAACTTCTTAACAGAAAACAACTAACAAACAACTTTCCAGTAGAGAATTTTGATAAGATATGATTTATAAGCAAGTGACACAGATGAATAAAAATATAGAATGATCGGAAAATGAAAGAAATATCATACTCCGTGGCTGGGCTTGAAACAAAGTTTTTCAAGTGGTTCATGATTTTTTCTGGAGACTATAGATCACCAAAGAAACATTATTTTTCTTCAAAATAAGACAGATTTTTTACATTGAAAATATGTTAACTGACCCAATATATCATTTTTTTCTTCTAAACAAGACATGTAAAATGACCTAATATATATTTTACGTAAGAAAATTGTTTGTACAGCTGAATATTTTAATTTTAATTTTATTTATGAATTTTTACCCAGAATAGTTTCTTCAGTACTTAAAGTACTGTTATCACTGAGGATCATGCGACTGCAAGTCATGCAGGAACTTTGCTCAATGAAGTAAAAATCTTGTCCACAGGAAGGATCAAATCAGTGCTGTTCAACAATTTAGGCTCCAAGTAGCTA
>JANTOQ010928662.1:0-12227 GCA_027564595.1 Bythotiara depressa | reverse complement strand
TACTTGTCAACTGTGCTTTTGTTTGGTTCATGGCATTTTGACACACCCCTTTAAAGAAGCTAGTTCTCTTTATCAGTGACATGAATTCTACACTCTCCCATCTTGGTCAGTATTTCAGTATTTCATTTGTTTATTTTATTACTAGCTGTATCCTTTAAAAATTAAGTAAAATATATGGACATGTAGGGAGTCAAGCAGCACCAGGCAGGTGTGAGTTGAGATATAGTGATATAGTGATTACCATAAACTGCTTGATGTACCAAACAGGTCCAGCCATGTGTGGTATGCTGTCTAAATGAGCTGTGCTAAGTTTATATAACAAATGTTGTTGTTGGAGGTGATTGGACCTCATATTATTATTCTTAACTATCTGTATTGTGGCCTCTTTCAGGAATGAGAGATAGATGGATGACAACTTGATATACTGAAAACTGATGAAAGTGAGGTTTAAAATTTGTAGACAAACTTTCCAGCTACTTGCATATTTATAAACAGTGTCAGCTGCTCATGTATGTAATTAAATCATAATAATATGTTGTTGTTTTAGATAAAAAACCATGAGGAAATATGCATCGGTAGTAATTGTTATTGGAGCATCAGTGGCAGATCTTCTGTGTTTTATATTGCTTTATGTGCTGCTAGCCAAGGACAGAACACAAATTGATAAAGAAATATTTTCATTTTCTTTTGGACAGTCAGTATTTGACTTAGTTATTCTTTCAATAATACGATGTTGTGTGCTAGTTGGGTCATGTATTGGTTTACTGTGTAATGATAAATCTGCAATAAATCGAATTTCTAGCTGTTCAAAGTTGGTGATATATTTATCTTGTTCTATTTCAATTTATGCTGTAATGAAAATTTTGTATTACACAGAAGACAACAAGGGCAGTATACGTGGCAGAGTGTGGACATTGTTGGGTTTAACATTTTTCTCAAGTATTACTATGTATCTTTGTTGGAGGATTTTGGTATCAACCAAAAGATCTGTTGTCAAAAGAAATCTTAGCGTTAACGTCACTGAAAGTGAAAGGGCTTCTGTTGAAGAAAGTGAAAGTTTACAGTCTGACAGTAGTGATAGTAAAAGTGATGAAAATGTTAATATTCTTGATAAGAAAGAAGTAGCTAAAATAAGTGCCTGTCAAAGTGTGTTAATGCTTCTAAAAATGGCAAAGAAGGATGCTGGTTATATTTTGCTGGCATTTATTTTTTTAGTGTTTTGTTCCATTGGGCAAGTCTTCTTACCATATTATACAGGTCAGGTTGTTAATTATATTATCATTGAAAAATCTGTGGAAAAATTTAAGGAAGCTATGATGTACATGGCTCTGATCACATTATTTTCTGGTGTTGCTGCTGGTATGCGTGCTGGCTTGTTCACATTTGTGTTTGCAAGGTATATCTTAAGACTGCAAAATTTACTTTTTGCATGTATTCTAAAAATGGAAGTTGGATTTTTTGATGTCCGTAAAACTGGTGAAATAACATCTAGATTGACTTCTGACTGTACAAAAATAGGTGATGGAGTCGGACTTAATATGAATGTATTCATGCGTAGTGTTGTGAAGATCATTGGCATTTTATTTTTCATGATAACTATTTCTTGGAAACTAAGCATTGTAACTTTTGTAAGCATACCAGTTATTGCTATTATTTCGGAAGCATTTGGAGATAGATACAGAAAGTTGTCAGAACAAGTACAAACTTCCCTGGCACATGCAAATGAAAGTGCAGAAGAAGCAATATCATGTATAAGAACAGTACGAAGTTTTGCCGCTGAGAAAGAGGAAACTGACCAATATGCCAAGCGTTTACTTGTAACATATGCTTTACGTAAAAAGGAAGCTGTTTTAGTTTGTGGTTACCGTTGGTCAACTGAACTCACAGACCTTGCTATGTCATTGCTAGTCTTATATTATGGTGGTCACTTAGTAATTAATAATGATTTAAGTGGAGGTCATTTAGTATCTTTTGTATTATATAGTATTGAACTAGGCTTTGCTTTTGAAGAAATCGGTGATGTTTATACTGGACTGATGGAGGCTATTGGTGCTTCAAAAAATGTTCTACTTTATATAGAGAGAAAGCCATGTATTGAAGACAAAGGTACAGCTGCACCTGAAGGTGGTATAGGAGGCAACATTGAGTTCAAAAATGTTTCATTTGCATACCCATCAAGAGCAGATATCCCTGTGTTAAGTGGTATTAATATAAATGTGAAACAGGGTGAAGTTGTGGCCTTGGTTGGTCCAAGTGGTGGTGGAAAGAGTTCCATTGTTAATCTTCTTGAACATTTTTATGAACCAACAAATGGGGAAATATTAATTGATGGAACCCTCTTAGGAGAATATGATCACGAATATCTTCATGAAAAGGTTAGCATAGTTCAGCAGGAACCAGTTTTGTTTGCAAGAACAATTTCTGAAAATATTGCTTATGGTTTAAGGTTTAATGCTAATGATATGGACATAAAGCATTCTGCTATTATGGCAAATGCTCATACCTTCATTCAAGATCTTCCAAAAGGTTATAAAACAGAAACAGGTGAAAAAGGTATACAGTTATCTGGTGGTCAAAAACAGAGGATTGCTATTGCAAGGGCACTAATCAGAAATCCATCTATTTTAGTTCTTGATGAGGCTACTAGTGCACTTGACTCTGAGTCAGAATACTTAGTTCAACAAGCTATTAACAAAAACTTGTCTGGTAGGACTGTTATTGTTATTGCCCACAGATTGAGTACCATTGAAAAAGCTGATAAAATATTAGTTATTGAAAAGGGTAGAATTGTTGAACAAGGAAAGCACTATGACTTGATCAGTAAGGAAGGGGTTTATGCAGCATTAGTGAAGAGGCAGGTTTTGGGAATGGAAGAAAATGTCAAGGAATATAATGCAATAGACATACCTAAGGGTATATGTAGACAAGATTCTGTTGGAAGTTCACCTGCAAAATCTAGTTTTTCCAAGTCCAGCATAAAGGTTTGATGGGTAATACTTTATATATCATTATGGTACAGATGAGGAATTTATATTTGCATTATGTTCAAAACATTTATTAGAGAATCTTTGATAAAGTTTATTAATAAGTTATGTTTTAAAAATTATATTTTGTTGATACTGTACTGTATACGCTCAACACAAACGAACAAACTTTACATACCCTGAAATCCTTGTCATTATATCATTTATTTGAAGTTGAAAATAAAAATTTATTTTGAGATGTCCTGGAATAAGAAGGATCTAAAACTTTTGTTAGATATTCCAATGTTAAGTTTATTAAATTTTCTTCAGAAGCCTATAGTAAATGCTTAATAATTTTCAACCAAATAAATGTTTCTATTATGAATACATTAGAAAGAAATACACCCTCTCTAGTAACAAAGATGTAAATTATGTGTCTCACTGATTACCATGGAGATGTACTTCTAAAATGCTGTGCTTTTGATGGGTAATATTTTTTATGTCATTATAGTATAGATGGGTAATTCATATTTGTATTTTGTTCAAAACATTTTTTAGCATATCTTTGATAAAGTTTGATAATAGTAATATTATGTTGAAAATTTAATTTAAAAATTTATATTTTGTTGATGATACTGTATACACTTGACACAAACAAACAAACTTTGGATATCTTGAAATCCTTGTCATTAAATAGCATTTATTTGGAGTTGAAAATAAAAATATATTTTGAGATGTCCTGGATTAAGAAGGATCGAAACTTTTGTTAGATATTCCAAGTAAAATTTGTGATTACAGTGGAAACATACTTCCAAACTTTTGTGTTTTTTGTATATTATTATCATCTTAATTTTTTTACTACTAATCTACTGTCCTGGAACAGATTGTAAAATTGTAAAATTGTGCTTCAAGGTATACAACAATAGCTACATAATGATAAAATTTCAATCAAGAAAAATTGCTCTTGGAAATTTTACCTACTCAAAACAAGGCAGAATAAACTGTTTTAATATTTTAGTATCATAATACAATCAGAAGAGACCTTCAAAATGGGCAGACGTTAGTTTTAGTTTATGACAATTATTAAAATGAGTTATTAGTTATTGTTTTATTATTTGTTTTATTATTTGTTTTGAGTTATATCTCTGTAATGAATAATCTTTCTATAAGTAAACATCACTCTCTTTTTTATTTTAGACAACAAGATTACAACTTTCGAAAATAGATCAAATAAAGGAATTCTAATACTTCTAATAATATTCCACCTTTCAAGAGGTGAAAGTGTGAAAGTCTCTGTAACTTTGTTAAAACATATTGAAATTACACTTAATGTACAGAGCAAGGTGTTTTCAATATTTTCATATCACTACTATGCTTTTATTTCTCTTATAATAAAGACTATTCATTAGAAATTTACTTAAAAAAGGTCAGATAATATAATTTATACTTCTAACATTTTTTAATTTTTGCAAACATTTGTACCACAACTGGAGAGAAACTGAACAATAGTGTGATATATAGGTGTGATTTATAGATGTGTTTACATACCTTGAATTAAAACTTGGTTATTTCAGTAATTTGGGTCACTTGTCTGTGTTAATTCAGCACTGTTGATCAAGGAACAGAGTTTAGCCTGTACACAGTTTTGAACCATCCTTATTACACTCTGTGACATCTTAGCGTAGAAGTAAAATGTTTTGTAGTGGAAACACCCTATTGTTGAAATGGACCTAAATGCGGTGATAGGATATGAAAATGTTGGTTAATTGACAGTATTTCTTCAAAACTGTATCTTCTTGTTGCTTTGGCTTCTCATAATTAATAATTCCTTCATTGTTAAATTAAAACAGATGAGCCAGAATGTGGGATGTACAATTATTTAATTATTTTGTATAAAATTATTTTTGTGATACTAGTGCCCACAGTAGTTGAAATAACAGTCAGATATCGGCCAATGTCAATCTAAAATGGGTATGAGAAGCAAATGTTCCTAAAAATGACCAACGTCATAAAGAGAAAATGTAGCCAGAATGTTACCTCTGCTGTTCTACAGCACTTGTGCATTTCCTTCATTATGTTTCTTACACCATATTTTCATTAAAAAGTTGTCTTCAAAAACCTTTCACTCTTTGATGCAGTTCCTTTTTACCAATTCAAAACTTGTCTTAAATGGAGCTTTTAAACCAGGCAAAAGAGATATTCTAAATATATACATCAGCTGTTACTTTCTTTTTACTCTTGTTGTGCATGTATCAATTACCTTCTAATTCGAAAAATGCTTTCAGTTACTTGTATTGTTTTATGTTTGTTTAATTCTCATTCATTTTTATTGCCAATATATACTCAGATAAAGATGTTGTGTTCATTATAAGTGGTATTTGTTTTCTTTATTCTACGAGACATCCATCTATCTGCTAAGTTAATAAAATTCCTGGGTATGTGTTGTATTTTCTTCAATGAAAGTGATTGCAGCCTTTAATACAGCTTTAGATTTTGTATTCACAATCCACACATTCATTAATATTTTCAAAATGGTACAAGAATCGAGTTTAATATGCTTTTTAAAATTCTTAATGCACAAAATGACCAAGGGTTTATGACTCTTTGGAATTTATTATGAAGAAAATTTCGATTATAAGGCCGCCTTTGTTGTTCATTGACACTTTTTACGTGATTATTTAATTTAATAATAGTGCAACATTTGGATTGATATATTAAAAATATGACAGTTTGAAATGTTGCATCATCAGTAAAAAAATGTATATTATTTTCCACTTGGTAATGATTTATAAAAGTAGTTTTATTAAACAGGCAATTATACAGTACCGTTTGTGAGTAACTAACTATATACAAGTTCCCCTTGCTTAAATTACATTTACTAGAGAATGGAAAAAGGTTTTTTTGTTCTGTTTTCAGTTTCAGAATGATGTGTGAGTGCAAAATTTGAGAGTGTGAGTGTGAGTACTGGAAATGTGAGTACACTTGCAAGTGCTTCCTACAATTATTTTTTTACTCACACTCTCACATTTCAATTCATTAATTGCTGTACTCACACTCACGTACTTGAAGTTGTCACACTCTCAAATTTACAACATAAACAATGCTTCTCATCTGTTTCATTTCAAAAGAGCATGTAATGTCATGTAATATACTGAAGCATGCTGTAAAACATCACTCATGATAGCTTTTTTAAGCTGGAAAATCTTAGTAGCAACTGTAAAAAATCACTCCCAACATCTTTATTAAGCAAGAAAATCATAGTAACAGCCGTAATACATCACTCATGATTGCTTTTCTAAGCTAGGAAGTCATAGTAATGCCATAATTAATCCCCAGAAGAACTAGACAGACTTTTCTTTCTTGTGCAAAAATTCAATAGACAGGACTAAAAAATGTAACACCTGGTTTCTATTACACAATATGTAGGAGCACAACTTAGGAATATCAAATAAACAGAACCTAATCTCAATGACATATTTTAACATTAAGTTGAAGCCAAACTTTTTTATTACGTACTGGTTACAAAAATAAGTGTGCCAAAAAGTGACAGCAGAGAAGTTATGAGGCAGTTATGTTTAGATACACAATATTGTGAGAGTGCTTGTTGTTATTGTTTGAAATCTTTTGCCTGGTTTAAAAGCTCCATAAAGTACATGTAAAAATATTTTTTATATTGCATGCTGCAGCTTAAAGAATGTTTAGTTAGTTAAAGTGATGTTGTTTGTGAAAGATAAAAAAATGTATTTTACAAAATAATTAAATACAATGCCGTATTATTTAAATGTATGCGCTAAACATTCATTGATTTATTTTGAGAGGATAAATCAGAGCTTAGAATAAGATTGTTTTTATGTGAACATGGAAGAAAATATTTGTATATTAAACTGAATTTTTATGAAAGTAAAAAACATTATATACTTGTCTCATTTGGGGAAAAGGTTTCTGATTTTGATTTGGGAAGGGGCCATTACATGGATTGAAGTCTGGGTTACAAACTGAGAGTAACTGTAAACTAAATTTCAATAGGCAATTCACATGTTTATTACACTTTTATTGTAGCTGAGAATGATAAATGATAAATTTTCTCTGGCTGGAAATAATAAAAGTTTCTTCCTAAGTTCTGTAAGTGTACAATATTTTTGATATTCTATTAACTGTTGGTATCACGAGTGTTACATGTTCTTATTGCAGATTTCAATTCTAAATGGTTAAAACATTTAATACTGTTAATGTGTATCTTATTGCAGATTTCAATTCGAAATGGTTAAAACATTTAATACTGTCTAAAAGAAAGCATCTTGAAGTAGACTTCACACAGTGGAATTGTTTCAATGATTATGGTATGTTCATAGTGTGCACTCCCCCTTTATTTAAAGGGTTAAAGGGGGAGGGTGTGAAGATCCCCCAAAATGGTGTAACAAAAAAGCCATCTGTGCCACTACAGCAATCATGTGTAAACATTATTTTGTTAATATTCACATTTGTAAGGTAATAAATGGAGAAGAGAATTTAACACATTTTATTGTTCCTCTATGATATAGATTCTAGAAAATGAAATGGTTCTTATTTTAAATGCATGAAGGAGGAAAATTAATCTGTTAATCCGTTAATCTGTATTTACATCTACAAGAACAGTAAAAAAGTGAAGTACATGTGATCATAGTATAAGAAAAGCATAATGAAGTATGATCTTGGAAAGAAAAAAACAATGTTATGTGATACATGTTTTGGAATATTTTTCACTTTGGTTGAGATACGGTTACGTGAAACAGACAATAATTTAAGGATGACCTCATTAAACAATTATTATATGTAGTTTAATAAGGTGGCACTTTAGTTGTAATAATTGTAATATCAATCAATTGAGCGATCTGGTATCAGGATATGGCTCTGAAAAGTTGCTAAAATTATGTTGACTTGCAAATGCATTCTAAAGGCCCAGAATGGCGAGTTTGGCCAATCTTGCCGGCTCTATATCCAAACCTTTCCCCCAGCACGAGTCCCCTCTCGGAGGTACTGAACAGGGGTAACAGTATAAACTGGTTCCTGTACTTCTAAAGCTGCATTGATGGCCCTAAACCTAAGAGACCTTTTCTTTCTGTCAGTCCTCAAAGTATACCCTTAAAGGAAAGTTTGCAGTATAATGTGGAAATTGAATATCTGTTAAATAAATAATATTTTCCAGAGAAAGAAACAAGTCATTGAAAAACTTTGTTTTCTAATATTTTGTTACTAAATAATTTGAGCCTCACATTAGAGAAAACAAACAAAATAATACTTGAATTCTTTATAATTAGTGTTTTTAGGTATTGTACTTCATTTGTAAAGGTAAAACAAAGCACTTGGATAAATTTTTGAAATATGAAATAGATGTGAGGTGGGGGTGGCGGTGGGGGGCGGGGGGCGGGGGCGGGGGGTGGTGGCAATTGTTTATGAATGGGGGATGAGTAAAATGGGGGATGGTTTATTATTGGGGGAGGGGATAATACCCCTCTGCACACTATGAATGTCATAAAAATATTAATGGTACACCTGCAAGTAATGTGTATGGAAAGAGATTTGTGATAGAGTTATATCTTTAAAAAAATTTTAGAACAAAAAAATGTCTGTGTTTCTTTTTAAATAACATTGTTTGTTGCCACAGAGACTTGTTTTGTTGCCTTACCATTTTATACATTATTGCATAAAAACAATTGTTTTAAGGATCACAAGTAGATTAAAAACAGAAAATCAACTTCTCAAGAGTTTATTTAGTCAGCACATTTCCTGGAAATTCAACACAGACAAGTTATCAAATAGTTCAAAACAAAAGAGTGATTGTGAGTGTTATTAGCCACCTTAAGAATGTGAAAAAGGAATATACCCATGATGTTTGTATTTTGTAACATTTTATTTGTTAAGAAGAATATAGATCTTGTAATCTCTTATAGGTACAAAATGTTAAAAAAATAAGAGTTGATTTGAGGATGGCATCCTACTATCTTGAACTGTTAAAGAACCCTTTGAACTTTCCTCCTGTTTCTAAAGAAATCAACGTATTCTTTGATGAATGTAACAAGCAGGTATTCGCAGTGTCGGTAGAGGCTGGTATGACACGAGTTCATGTGAAGGGGCGTAGTGATACTTTAAATGCCAATTTTAAGCTTCAAGATAAAGGTCATGTTATATCCATTAAATTTTCCCCTGACCAAAGAATACTTGCCATACAAAGATCATCCAAGTCAATTGATTTTGTTAATTTCTTTGATGGTGCAAGTACAGAGGAATATAGTCAATCATGTAAAGGTCGTTCCACACAAATTATTGGTTTTTGTTGGACTGGTGTGAATGACATTGTATTTGTAACAAACCAGGGGATAGAGTTCTATCAGACGCAGAGTGATAAATGCAGTTTGAAACTGTTAAAACACTACCACACTGCTGTAAATTGGTTTGTTTTCTTACCAGAAAACTCTGTTTTGTTGTTGTCATCAGGTATTATGGGTAATGTTATCCACCCTTATTTATTTAAGACTGGAAATATAATCAGACTTCCCAAGTTTGAGGTTGAAAATCCCCCTTCAACTAGAAACCCGCAGCCTGGAAGTTTACTTGAACGTGATGTGACTGTGGCAAGTATCTACAATCATATTTATGTTGTTGTTCTTCGTAATCAACCAAGATCGTTAAATACAATTGGTGCTGAGATAGTTTTGTATCAGTTGCAGAAAGATGCACCAGCAAAGAAGATGGTAGTGCTCCGTCTTGGAGCAGTTGGTCGGTTTGCTGTTAATGTTGTTGACAACCTAGTAGCTGTCCATCATCAGGCTTCAAAAACATCCATGATTTTTGATATTAATTCTTCTGGAGACTTTGATGGTCAAGTCACTCATTATTTTCCGGTTTTGTCTCCGCTGCCACTAGAACCATTTACAATGCAGCTAAACATGACAGGCAGTACATTGGATAGTGAATCCCAAACCAGAACGGTGGTTTGTGAATCATACTCTCCAAACTGGGTTGTTTTCCAACCAAACATCATTATTGATGCAAAGCTTGGTTGTTTGTGGCGCCTGAATGTGAAGCTTACATCATTATTAAATATGATAGATGATAAGGGGAAACTCATTGAATTTTTACTGCTTCGATCTGAAAGTAAACCAGTTATAGAATCCGTTTGTAGACAGGTTTTGACACCAGGATGCCAAAGTAGTATTGGAATAATAGCTCAAATATTTGATAAAATCAATGCAGTTTACGCTGAATTTATTGAGTTGAATAATACTGGCACAGCTTCAGTACAGGATACTGCGAAGGAGAATGAACTAACTGGACACTGGTTTCAAAAAGAAGCTGCTCTTGATCAAAAGGATATGTACAAGGAAGTATTCTATCCATTGTGGGAAAAAGACGATTCTTCATACAAGTTTGTAATTGCTGTTCTGTTAGAGTATGTGCGCTCATTAAATTACTATAAGATCCCAGTGGAGTATTATCTCAATGAATTTATCATTAACCTCTTAGTAAAGAAAGAACTTTTTTACCAGTTACATCAGTTTATTCAGTACCATGTGTTAAGCGATTCCAAACCACTAGCATGTTTACTGCTGTCATTGGAAAACCTCTATACACCAGCTTATCATTTAGCATTGGACATGATGAAACGGCTGGGAAATGCCCACGAGGAAATTATTGAGACTCTTATCCAGAAGAATGATGTTATTGCTTCATTAAAGTATTTGGAAAGTTTAGATGTTATTGATTCTGCAGCACCACGCAAGTTTCTTGCAGCTGCCGTAAAAACATGTGATGATACTGTGTTCTATACCGTTTTTACTTTTTTTCAGCAAAGAAATATGAAGTTGAGAAAGAGTGTCAAGTTTGTTCGAGGAGAGCAATGTGAAGTGTATGAAAAATTATTTGAGAAGAAATTTGGCCATTTTAAAGATGATAAGAAGGAGACAGATGGACTGATTGCATTGGTAGATAATCTTGAAATATAAATTTAAAAAAACGTTTTCTATTGCTGGTGTCACATCCTCACAAATGCAGTAGCAACAGATTAAATTTGTTAAGGGACCATCCACAAAGCACTGTTTAACTACTCCCATTTAGTGTGCGTACACAAGAAATACCCCCATAAGATGTGATATGATATACTCCCATATGATATGATTAATTAAGTCAATCACCATGATAGTCAATCAACATGACAGTGATTACTCTGTCAATCAAGTTCAATTTACATAGCAGTACTGATGTGATAAATCTGTCAATCAAGTTCAATTTACATGGCACATACTGGTGTTTAGAAAGTGTGGCAGAAACCTGTCAGATGTGAACTTAACATGTTATAAACCAGAACTATTATAAGGCATATATGTTAACTTGTGACATATCGAAGTTGAAACTGATAGGTGGAAGTTAAAAAAACATGGTTACTACCTTTATAAAGCATACCTACACAAGGCATTTAGCACCCTCCCCTTGTACACAACTAAATGCTTTTAGTTTACCCCCACCTCCTCCACTGCATATATTCTTTATGGATGGTCCCTAAGGAAGTTACCGGATGCACTATTTTTTAAAGATTTCTTAAGGATTTGTAGTTTTCCACTGAAACTTCATTCTTAATTGTTTATAATACTTGGCTAAAATAAAGACAATTGAAGGTCTAAAAGTTATTTGCATTTGAGTGAAAGAAAAACAATGTGGGAGTGCACCAAAGAATGACTCTTTCCCTAATGTTTTTCACTTCATGTGAACTTATGAAGTTAGAGTTAAGAGTTTTTGTGTATCTGATGTAAATAATGAATTTAGAAACTAATTTTTGCATTTTTTATGGAATGATCATGCTGATGATTCAAGGGAATAAACTATTGCAAAAATCACATGTTTTTGTTATTTTTGATGAAGATGTAACAAGTAGTAAAAACATTTTTCTTTATTCTCCACATGAATTCCTTTAAGGTAGCAAAGTACCCTATCTGAATAAATTTTTTTTTTTTCATATTTCAGCGAAAACGTGCTTACAAATTATGATAAAAAAAGTTTCCTCGTGGAAACTAAGGTATACTAAGAAAAATAAATAATAACTATGAAATGCTTTGAGTGTGTCATTTTGATTTTATACACAATGTTTAACAAGTCTTTAAAAACGTTATGAATAAGGTTAATCCTTTCAAACTGCCTTCAATACGTCATAGAATTTTTGCATCACATATAACATGTGGCATATATATAATTTAATTAATCAGCTTTTAATAATACTAAAAGGAGTTTAAA
>JANTOQ010926440.1:0-17900 GCA_027564595.1 Bythotiara depressa | reverse complement strand
TTTATGGGAATTTAGTATATTGGTGTCTATTAAATTTTCAAACTTTGGTGAGAAAAACACAACTTTTAACTTTATCCCATTTATTTATTATTTTATTTTGTAATTTGGTACAACACCAATAATGATGATAATTATTTACTACTGCTATAAAATTATATACAGTGTATAATCCTGATATATCAGGTTGGCTTTTTAAGTTTTTCGAAACATTATTTTTAAACTTTTAAATCCTGAAATTACGAAGTACCGCACCTATCAACCTTCTGATGAAAAGAGCAGAGCAATATCAAATTTAATTTGAAAGTACCATAAAGTAGCTAGCTATAAACCACTTTTAAACCAATGACTATTTTTATAGCCGCAAATAATTTAAACAACATTAAATTGGTACATTAGTACCTGATCGTGTGAACAAACCTTTAAATGCGTAACTGTGATTGGCTAAAACTGTCCACGTGGCCGGTTTGTTTATATCCGAATTACCCGGCGGAAAAATGTTCGTTTTGCAGATGATCAGGCGTATTTATTTATTTCTGTTTCAAAATCTGCCTGCTCAGTTTAGGCCACCGTTATTTAATCTTCCGTTCATCGTCATCAATTCTAAGAAAAACATTCAAATAAAAGTTTCTAAGAAGGAAAGTAGAAAAGTAGACTAATGCAAGGACTCATCGAAACACTGAAGCTCTTGTGTTGTATGCATACTGTTTATTTGTTTATCTTACTTAAGTTGTTTTGAACTTGTTTACGGTTCAATGTTTTGAACTTGTTTAAAGTTGAAACAGTAGATCGATTCTGCCTTAAAATTCTTGTTTTTACTTTTTTTTGCTGGAATGTTTGGAATGTTTTGATTTATGATTTCTAATTCTAATTCTAATTTCGAATGTTATCACGACGTTGGACAAGGGCTTGTTTGCACGATAAGGTAAAATCGAATGAGGTTTATACAAAATTTGCGATCAGGTACTACTCTACTAATTAACAGTTTTCACGGGCAAATTCGGGTCTAAATCGCCCTCGGTTGATAAAAATTGACCTCGCAAGCTCTGTCAAATTTGTATAAACCTTGGGCGGTTTGTCCCCGAATTGCCCGGGAAAACAGTTAATTAGTAGATAGTAGTAACTGTTGGTAAGTATGAACTTAATTCTACTAGCTACTGTATTGTGCTTATTTTCTGTAGTAGAAAAACAGAAATTAAAAATATATATTTGTGAACGAACAACAAGAAGAAGGGCTGTTCATAAAACAAACAAGTTCGAGCCCTACCACCGATGATAAAAAAATAACATTCAGAGGACAAGCTCTCTGCTAAATCTTTAGGTCAATTGCAGAGTTGTTGTCTGGGGAGAGCTTCCATCACACACAAATGTGTACAACTACTGTAGGACTACACTTGTGGCCCCTCCTTGAAACAATTGGCAGGTTATATGCCATGAAATTATGAAGGCTAGCCACATAAATATAGATTTTTATTGCTCTTTCCAAATTCAGCTTTATTCTTTTCTTATCTTGACATTTTTTCTAAAGTTCCTTTTTTGAAAACAAAGGATGTCACAGTCACAGAGGAATCCAATCAACACATTATACTCATTATATACTAGTTATATACTCATTTAAATAAGTGTCTAAGAAAACTTGCATCCAATAAGGGGTTATCCTTTTAGTATGTAAGAAATTACCCTCCACCCACCTTACAAGAGCCCCCTCCCCTAATGTGTTAACTCTGAAGCAAAAATTAGCTAGCTAGCTAATGCAATATAAAAGGTACACATATAGCTAGCTACCTGAGAAAGTTGTTGAATTCCTAATACAAATCTGGGTAAAAAATGCTTTTAAAAAGGTTAAATTTGAACTTTGATATCCATCTGTGGTCTTTCTTGTGAGTTAACTAAAGATATATATCTTTCGTAGGTAAATAATATTCTTCAGTCCATCCCCCACAGCCATGCCACCACCACCAATCTTTTCCGGATTTCTTCTTCAGACGGTAGTATCTAATGTTTTAAAACACTGAGGTCTTTGTGTTACTTCTAACAACAAAATAATGGAGCAAGATAATAAAAAAATAAAAATCTTGAGTGTAAATCCTTGTTTCTTCTAGCGTTCATGATGATTCCCACCGTAAGTTGTGTTTACTTTACTACCAAGGTCTACCTAGATGGCCGATTTTCAAAAACGCAAAGGATTGTGGTCCAAATCGAGAAAACCTCTATTAAGGGGTAAACCCCCCTAATTTTTATTTTGAAAATCAATAGACTAAATGTGTTTAGGCTAGTAGCATATAAAATTTTATAATAAAACAAAAACATGTAAAAAAAATCTAAATGTCTGCAGGTTACCATGGTAACCAGCAAAAAGACCTAATATGGCAAAAAAGTGTGCTTATACTGGCCCAAAAATCTCAAGATATACTAATAATTGCTGCATGATTTTTTAAGGAGTTGTTTATATAAAGTAAAGCTATGATTTGAAAGTAAAAGATTTTTCTTAATGTACCAGGAAATTCTTATCTGGAAGGGCAAATGTCATGAACAAAATTATTTGCAGTTTCTCTGGTATAAATGGAAAAATACAAAATAAGATAAAATTCTAATTCGTTCATATCACGGTATCTATTGCACCAAACAACTCCTGAAAATTTCTATAAAAAACCTTTGCCGGTCTTTGAGATATCTTGACCAGTGTGCGAAAAACCTTATGATGAGAAAAAGGCAAAAGAACAAAACAAATTAAGAAAATTACCAAGTAAATATCAGTATAAAAAGTGGAAACACATTAAAATATACACAAAATCCTTAAAATCTACATGTTTCTATGGTAGCTCTTCACTTTCAATTAATTTCCCCCATTTTTTAGTCCATAAAAAATGTCATCTCACTTTGTTCATTTTGTTTCACCTATACATATTCAGCATATCAAAGTCATTTAAAATGTTTAACTGTATACAACCTCTTATTGTATAAACTATGAGTATCATATTTACAGCATTTTGTTGTATGGCTCCATATAATATAATATTTTCCACTGTCAATATAAATTGTGGCAATGTCTCTGTTCAATAAGCACAAATCATATTCTTTGTCAGGTGCCGTCACACATGACACCAGTATTAATAACATTACCCAAAATAACTTGTTCTCAAATTTCGTCTGCTGAATATGACATAGTTACCTCAGTAACATCGAATATTTTTGTGATAGCTTTGTCATGATTGTTCTGTTTCGTTGGTTTAGGAATATTCATAAGAGATGTAAACTTCTGAAAAGAAGGAGGAATTCGAGAATCTCGATACCAGAATGACCACGATATAATATATGCACATGATATAAAGTGTCAGTTTATTATTTGTGCAACGGGTCGTAACCCATTTTAGTGACGTTTAAGGTAGTAATATGCCAGTTATTTTTACCCTTAATCATTCATGGTGATTGGTTAGCAGACAAATTAATCAAAATTATTTAGATTAATTAGCGTGCCACAAGAAAGCTTTTTCATACACAATAATTTATTGATTAACCTTTTACAGTTTTACAGTTTACTTTTCCATTATAGATAGACTTAAAACTTTGGTAAGTATGACGCTGTGTTACCGAACTAACTGTGCTCATATTGTTCCCTCCAATAAAAGTGTGTGTATACATCGCTTGCCTCAGAATGGGACGAAATAAGACGTTAAGACTTCTAAAAATGAAGAAGTCTACGAACTAACAGTGAATGGATATAGTGAGAAAAAACAAAGAAAGAAGGCAAGTGCTAACAGGAGGGGCTTTGAAGTCAAAACATTGAATTGCGATTAAAATGAATGGTTAAAACTGAATATTAAGATAACTTTTACGTAAGACATTGCATAAGTCTCAGTTTTCCAAAGTTTAAACGTGTTTTTCTCAAAACTATGAATCTCTAACTTTTAATAAGCACCACCTCGGGAAAGGTACAACTTTATGACATGAAACTTTGCATGCTTTCTGTTCTTCTTCTTGTGGATGGTGTAAACCAATAATCTGTACAATAAGGTCAGCAGCAATTGCAAAGTATTAATAGGAAATATGTGATTTGGGTTGAAAATGGACAAAATAAACCCTCTGTATCTTCACGTAGAACAATAACAACTTACATAATCATTTGTAGGTTCTAAGATCTGAACGTCTTACGTCAGTGAAAAAAATTTCAATTTTCTCTTTCTATTATATATTTGGACACTTTCTCAAAACGTATGGAATACTAATTTGGTAATTGTGGTGCGTCGTTCTGCTATTATGACCACCGTTGTTGTATATAGACATTCTTGATGAATGACATGCTTCATAAATATTAGCGTTAACCTAGCTTTACCCAGGTATCATAAATCCGTAATGGTATAAACATTTTTACATTAAAACATATCAAGGTAAATGCATAGACTGTAGGCTTTTAAAAGATGACGTACATTAAACATTGCACATTTTTTTAATGAAAAACAACTAGTGAAAGATACATTCTCATACTATTAAGGATGCATATAACTTAGAAAATATGGGACTTAGGTCTAAAAATAGAAGAAAAAAACCCTATGTATCTTCACGTAGAACAATAATAAGCTACATATTTTTTTTTTGGTTCAGAACATTCAATGTAGTCTAAAGAAACACACCATGTTTCACGTATCAAGCCTATGCTGTTCTCCGCAGATATGTTTGGGAGAAGTTTTACCTGATTAATTATCTTCATAAAACATAAGATATGGATATTTTGAAGAGGTCGTCATCCCCCACATTGTGCATTTATGACTATAGCATTGTTTCAGTTAATGTTTTTAAGTATCATGTTCTGTTGTATGACCTTCTTGTCTATTTTATTTCTTTTTTTTTGTCAAGCTTTCAGCTCTAAGAGATTTACACATATACTGCAGCACAAGAGCACATTCACATAGTACATTACATCACTTGTGACACACACAAACATATATATGTGTTTCTACACCACCACAATCGCTTCTTTTACATGTTGAATGTGGGTATAAAACACCAGGATTATGCAGATGATACATGACTTCCTGTAATTCAATCTCGTCTGAACGAGTTATATGGTTTCTGCCGTCGTCTCATTCACTACGAAATGTTTGCTTTTGAGAAGTCCTAGTTACATGTGATTCTTCACTAAAAAAACAACCTTCATACGTAAAATAATGATGCATAAAATTTTATTGTTTTTTAAATGAATCAGCGTTCACTCCTCTTGTTTAAGAATTTTCTTTTAAACAAGTTATGCTTTACACACGTTTTACCAATTTTACCATGGTTCAATTAAAAACTTGCCTGTGCTGAAATAACTAATAATACATAAAGAAATTATCTGGGAAACTACTGTATTTCCCCAAGTTCACGAGCTAAACGTCCAACAAAAAATAAACTTGTAAATAAAGGAATTCATGGTTTTTATGTTGTTGATTTGCGAATAGGCTGAGTGACCCTGCAAATTTGCTTGCGCATCAGTTGCGCAGGATTGTTCATGCACATATGCGTCTTGTTAGAGATACACATACGTATTTTCAGAAATATATACAATGAATATTTAAATAATGTATTAAAGGAGAACGGAAATTAGAAGTAGTTACATGGTTCACTAATTCCAGACTCCTATTGTTTTTTCTAAACATATCAATAACTTGGGAACCATTAACCAACATTTTCTAGAATTTTGACATGTTATTGGTGGCACCATCCTACAACGTTTTATAAATTTTTGCATCCTTATGATGATGCATTGTCAAGTTATCTAGAACAATACATGAGATCAATATACGCATGGAACTACTGTATCATGTAGCCCTGCGACATTTAAGTTGCACCATCATTTGTCCCATATTAAGGACTTATATAGTGAAAAGTTTGACTTACCTTGCTTCTATGGTTATCATGTTATCGTTAATTGTTTTTATTACCTTGAATAAATGAGGTCAGGCTGTGATGATATCATAGACACTTATTCCAAACAATCCCGGATTCTCGCTTATTCATATCAAAGCTCTAAATGCTCATAACTTCTGAACCGCTTGTCATTTTTACACGAAATAAAAATCATTGAACTCCATATTTAAAACAATTTGTTTTAAGCTAAAGTTATATTTTGACCTCTGTTCCCCTTTAAGTTATTATTAATTTATTTAGCTTTTCAATGCAATGACGATGACGATGGTGTTTTCCTTCCTCCCAAAGCTTGTTAAGGTACGATAGCTATTTTTCATGTGCTTTTTTATTTTAACTCTCAAGTGAAGGACCGCAAATGAGGAACATGTTATGATATTGTTGGTGTTGTGGAATCACGGTTTTTTGCTTACGGTAGCCAACACATGTAAATATATGGTCCCAGCTAAATACGTTCATATATCAGCAAATGTCACGTTTCCGTACTATAGAATTAAATTAAAATTACCTTTATTGTGTAACATACGGTCAATGTCGTATGAGTAATCAAAATTATTATTATGATTATTATGTGTTGTTTTATTGCCGCCCATAAGGAGTCGCATCTATAGATGGGTGTGCAGGTATAATTTGTGTACTACGAGCTGAATCTCACCATCAAACAATTTGCTCCAAATAAATTTTGTATACGGCTGCAAATTTTTTCTTGAAATGAATACGACAAAGAATTTTAAATAATAATTAATAATAATAGTTAGTGAAATATGTTAGTGATAATGATGATGAAAACTTATTCCATGAAGTTTATGAAAAATGATTTGGATTTGTTAGGATAATTATTTTCTGATTCCTTTGACAACCGAAAATAACTTTTAATTATTAACCCTCAAAGTTAAATAAAACTAAACTTATCACAGAAGAAATACACAATTTCGTATGTAACACAATTTATTCAGTAGCGTGTATTGCACACTGTTGGAATCACAAACATGAGCTGTACTAGCAACGGGCCACAGTTCCTTGTGGAGAGTACTTCAACGTTAAATCATCCGAAGAGTTTGGGAAATAATATCGACTTGTGATTATAATAGGTTACACTTTTAAACATCATGTACCAATATCTTTAGAATTCCTTTATAAGTTCACACACCAACAAACAATTCAAGTGAAAACATATTATTAGATTACATTTGTAATTTGACATAAGTTTGGGCATTTAAAATCTTTCATTCTGTCCAAAATAAACAGGGGAAAAATCCATAATGGTATCACTACAATCCTGGACATATTATATTGGCACAAGGGACCAGAATGGCCAAATTTGCATTCCAGTCCTCCAGTTTTGTGGTAGAAATACTTATAGTAAAATAATTCGAAACATATTCAGTTTACCAAAGATTTAAGACTCGAGGAACTTAAGTTAGTTATTAGTGCTTTTTATCATTCTGGGATGCAGTTTAGTGGTGACGATCGCTAGTAATAAATAGAGAACAGCTGTTCACGACATATGCAAATATATTTGTGCTAATTTTTGTTTTAGTCTTTTGGGTCATCAGAGGTAAACACTGGTGAGTACAAGTCTTTCAAAACTCCAGAGAGTTGCTACTATTATTTCTTATGTCAGTCTAGAACAGGTTAATCAAAATGTGCCTACGTGGATGGTTTAATATTCTATTTTACTTTGTCTAAAACACAACTATTTTCTTCACCAATATTTTTCACATGTGTGTGATGGGAACACGACTATTCAAAAGCACAGATAAAACCAATACTCTTTAGGTTGGTTGGCAGTAGTTTTCCTAGCAGAAAGTTCCACATTTTAAAGGTGCCTGTGCAATACATGATGGCACAGTCTGGTACAAGTAAAATGTAAGTCCAAATGTAGAACAACTTAGGAAAGAAGTCAATAAATATATACTTTGTTGTAGGAAACTGGTCTCATAAATTAAGTTATGCTGTCTTACAACATCAGAAGCTTATAAACACTCACTTGAATAATGAAACAAAGCCGATGTGACCTTTATCTAAATGTAATGCAAGATGGCCACCATCTTCCCCTGTACTTACATGTGTAAACAAGAATGCTTCATTTGTAGCTACATGAACCTGAAATGATACCAAGGGAAAATTTCTTTGACAAATCAGTGAACTACCTGTACTATGTATTTTAGGATACCACGCTGGTATAATTGCTTCTTCGTTGTTTGTGGGACGCATTGTCTTCAGGTAAGAACAACAAATGGATTGATTCCTCCAGTCCACACTCAAATTGCAATGTGTTATTCCATAAAATTGTAATTCTCCTTTATGTAACGTAAATTAAAATTAAACCAGAAGGCCTTTGCACTTGAACGTCGATGTCTCTAGAAGTGGTTTAGTTAAATGACGTTACGATGTTAAATACGAGCAAACTGGGATGAGTTCGTAGTACCGAACCTAAGGTAAATTCGAGAAAGGCCTACTAGTACTCTACTGCACTTGAGATTAATTCCTACAAAAAATCACAATAGTCGATTTTATCATTGTTGTATGTTGTAGCAAAATGCAAGAAGCAAACTTTCCCTTGGAATGTAACAAATATTTATTGCATCTTGATTAAATTTTATAATCTCTTGAAACAGATAAAAATGTATCAGATTATAGACTCTGGAAGCAAGAAAAACTATGAAATATGTGGTTGTAAATAAAATCCTAAGCCAATACCAATATCAAATGATGTTCACTTGCGCAACAAGCTATGGTAACAAAATAAAACAAAATAATTATGGGAATGGATATTCCAATGTTTCAAAATATCTCAACTGTCAGCTGCTGTCACAAGGTAAAATAACAGAAGTTACAAAATAAAAGTTCCACATGTAGCTCTAAGTAAGCAAAAATAAAATGAAATTCCTAGATATGTTGCTGGAAGCATGTGAAAGCTGAACAGGAATTTGTGATGCAATCCCTTATTCTAGGAAATTCATTGCATGGATGTTGTAAAACAAATTTAAATAAACTGCTAAAGTATTTGACAGACACTGCTACAAAATATAAGCAAATCCCACTTGAGTTGTTAATATTAAAACCAGTACTCCAAAAATACAATTAATAGTCTTCATTATCGTTGATCTCAATATTTGGGAATTAGATTTGGATTTTTTACTTGTAGTATATTGAAAAAATAACAGTATGTGGGCATATTAACTAATGTCGAATAAAACAGTTATACAAACTTAATAAAGAAACAAATGTATGAATAACGACTTAGATAGCTAGCTTTTCCCTAAAAAACAGTACCTAAACAATAGTCAGCTGGCTCTAAATATTTTTAAAAGACAGGTACATGTAGTTACTAACTCACTGGCTAAGAAAAATTTAGTTTGAACACAGTCGTACTTAAAAATAAAAGAGTTTATGCGATAAGTGAATTACAGCTGAAATGTCAACATTTCGCATACTTTTTCCTTCAAAAACACACTTTTTGAGTAGTTAGCTAGCTCTAAATGGTTAGAAATTATATGTGCACATTGATACTATATGCGAAACATAGAAAAGTATACTTTAAACACAGTCTTGGAAAAAAAATACACAAGTTTAAGCGAAAAGGGTGTTTTTGCTAAAATGTCAATATTTCTTGATAAATTTTCAAAGTTTTGTCTTGTTATACAAGTCTCCAAAATAATTTGAAAGTTTGCAAACAAATTTCTTCTACATCTACACTAAAAGATTACAGTGGCAAAAAGTCCCAATTTAGAAGAACAAAGTAAAAAAAACAAGTAGCTATCTACACATTTCCAAAACACTAGCTTTGAGGTATTTTGCTAGCTCCAAATGATTCAAAATTTACCAGGGAGCAGGGAGGGTCCTTCTACTCACTATAACAATGGCTTTCACACCATTTTCACATGGTCATGAAGGTAAAGATAGCTAAATAATTCAAAATAAATGGTGATAGAGGTTAGCTAAGTTTTTACTTCAAAAACGCTATGTTTGAGGTAACTAGCTAGCTCCAAATTATACCCAATTAACCAGGGAGCTAGGGGACATTCTAATACGTTTTACAAAGGGTTTCGTGGCATTTAATTAGGAAGAGTAAATATAGCTCTCTCCTGGCCATGGGTTAAAAATTGCGATAGATGGTAGCTAGCTAAACACTTCCAAAATGCTACCTTACTGTTGGTTTCTTTCAGGAGTATGGATCAATGTTTTCTGTTTTTGCTATTTTATCTTTATATTTTTTCTTGCTTTCTGCAGACAATCGTGAAATATTTGCTTTCGGTCATTTCTACTCTGTGGAACGTTCGTAACAGTGATGTGTTTGTAAACCATCATGGCGAACATAAAGTTTTACACCTAGTTAGCATAAGCAATGAGGTAACTCGGAACACAGAATACCACATATCATATATGCGAACAGAAACCAAATATAGAGGAGTCTTAGAAGGTTAGGACGTTATTGCCAAAAATTAGGATATATATATATAGATAGATAGCCAGGGACACACGTAGTTAAAATATGGATGGCTACGCCATCGATGAAATAGCGGTGTAGGAGTACTTGCTGCGTGAAAATTAAAGGAAACAAAATGAAATTATTCTCCAGATTTTAGAAAAGTACATTTTTTTATTCATCCCTGAACCACTTTATTGCTCCACTACCATTTGTTATCAATGCATTTATTCCGATTCTCTCCGGTTTAACTAAAAATCCTACACAACATATTTGAGAGTTTTCTGGTTTAAAGCTCCTTTCATGTCTCCTCTCTATTCCATAAAACCAGAATGGGGATAGTTGTTGACAGGAAACTCTGTAGAGTCACACTTACCAGTATATTTTCATTACAAACAAAGGAAAGTATTCTTAATTCATCGATTTATCCATTTCAAGACCTCTGATAATCCCATTTTGTCCCATTCCGAGGCAAGCAAAACACAGCCTCTCTTTGCAACCGTGCTATAGGACCATGATTGCTTCAGTTCCAATGTACCAAAGATGTTAAGTCTGAAGTCAACAGTCAATTTGAAAAAGCAAACTGAAAAGGTTTAACTAAGTGATTCTATTTGGTACATAGACGCTGCTTCCTTACTTGTGGAACTCGCTTTGAATATTTTGGCGCTTTGCCTCGGTATTTTCTGTATTATATTTTCCTTGCCTCCTTGTATGCCTGTTTTCTATTTTATTGATTCACATTGGGTGGAATTTATTTATTTATATTATAATATATGTTCCTTCAATGTTGTCATCTGGTAGAAATTTGAAATATTATTGCATTATTTTTTGTTTTGGGAACTATTCCTTTTGAAAATATAACTGGAATAAGTTCAGTTGTATTGTCATTTAACTTGTTTCTTGGAAAGTACGAAATTGACTGCTTTTGTATAAATACATGTTGAGAACGTCTTACATACGGTCAGACTTAAAAACATCAATTCTAAAATAAACTTTTACTTTGAAGCAGTTAATTGGACTCTTTGTTTTACAGTTGTAGAACGAGATTCGGTAGATTTTAGTTCAAATAAAAAAGTGCACCTTTGTGATTTAAAATATGTAAATAAGCAAATTACATTTGGTACAGATAGTGACAATGCTTTGTAGCATATAGATGGTACCATGCATTATAAAATTGGCAACAATTAGTTACGAAATATATGTAGACCAAAATGCATATAAAGCTTCACAATATTGATTTGTTGTTTACTAAAATTTTCATAATAATTGTAGAAGCGTATTTGTTCTTTCTAATACCGGTATCTGTTATCTGTTTTTATATAGTTTCATTTGGGGTTACCTAGCTGACACAAAAGGTAAAAAATTCACAGTTATACTGGCAGCCTCTGGATTAACGCTCTTTACACTGGCATTTGGTTTCAGTTTTAACTTTTATTGGGCTACAGTTTCAAGACTTCTACAAGGTTGCTGCATGGGTAAGTAAAATGCAAACATTAAACAGCACTGTGTATATTGACACTATTGACGTGGCTTTTATATATCAACATTGCAAAGTAGATATGTATTTCGCTCACATGCTGGGAAAACAATTTTTATTTTTATGTCATTGTAAGATAATTAGATAACATAATAATCTTGAATTTATAATTAATACATATTTTATATGCGGAAGCAAGTGCTTAGCTCGACACTGACGTGGGCGTCGACTATTGCACTGTCATTACTATAGAAGCAAGAGTTCCAAGTTCATGGATTTTCTTAAAGGAGGACTAAAGCCTGATTTCCACTCAATAATATTTTCCGTGGACAGCAAAACGTTACGTTGGGCGCATGTACTTTAGATACTTCTGTCAACAGCTGCACGGAAAAAATAGACACCTGAGAAAGAGAATTTGAGTTAAGAAATCTTCAACTCAAGAACGGAAAATTTCAACAGGAAAAAGTATTGTCAGATTAATATTTATTAAATATGCTGATGTTACAAAATCTGAAAATAAATCTTACTAATATTTCCAAGATGGCTGAATTTAGACAACAACAGCATGAGGATACCTTCCAAGAAACTGATGATAGTATAAATGCCGAAGAAGATGCGATGATTATGAATAAGTTAAACAAGTTTTCAAGACAAATATTTCCACAAAAAGGAAGAAGCCTGGAGAGGACTGGGTCAAAAGTTATGTACAGGAAGAAAATTTCAGATTTTCTCAGATTCAGCTAAGAGGAAGCTTGCCTTAAAACAGCCTAACCCTAAATGAAACAAGCTCATGACGACAGATTATCTAGATGCTTGGTTGCTATAGCTACTAGTTTAGTTATGTGTGATACTTTTCACACTTTTTTATGTTTTACTTATAGAGGACATCAGCAAGCAAGAGTGACACAAGCTAAAAGAGAATTTCCGGAAATATATTTTAAGGCGTGAGATAACGAACAGAATTGGAGCAAGTATTAAAAGGCTACCAACTTCCAAGTTTTTAATGAAATGCAATTTTTATCTTCTCCATATTCGAGTCGATCAACAGCAAGTAATGTAAACCTTCAAGAGTACTCTAAATAAAACAAGACCTGTTGTTTGTACAAGTAGTACATCAAACAATACCAGTATGCAATCAGTACAGCAACAGAAAAATTCAACTGAACCTTCAAAAAACTGATAGTATAAATGCTGAAGAAGATGCTCTTCATAGAGATGATTTTGTAATAAGAGGTCCTACAAAGGTCAGCAGTTCTTCAAACTTTGTGAGTGTTGTTTAAAACACTACTCTTGGTCGAATAAAAACATGCCCGTACTAATAGATGGTATTCACCTTTAGATTCTCTCTCAGCAAAAATTTTGCAGACCCACAATCCTTTCTTTTCATAATTCGTTTTCTTTTATGTTTCTTACGTAAGTGCAGTAGCATATCATAAGTATTATTAGCTGCTTTTTTTTGCTGAGTTTCCATGTTGGTTTACGTTATTCGCTCTTGTTCAAGTGCGCCAAATAGTTAAAGTGGAAATTGAGAATAGAAAATTATCCCAAGAATGGAAAAGAAGGTTTTCCTATCCAGGGAAAATATTCTTTAGTGGAAATCAGGCTTAAGCCTTCTATCTTTATATCTGTACTAATTTGGTAACTCGCGTAAAGACACATCTAGTTTACGCGTTGTTACTGCAAAGAAAAACAAAGTAGTCGATGTTAAAGCCCTTAGTGATTATTGTTATGTACTTCAAGGGAAGAAATTTTAGAATGAAGCTTTGTAGAGATTTTCGCAGGAATTAACTTTCGCAGATTGTTGTTTTTTAGATTTTTTGAGGAAGTAATGTCATAAACTTTCGCCGATTTGATTTATAAGGAAACATGAAATGTCTATATTTCAAGGAGATACATCTAATTCTTCAAAAAAGAGAATTCCCTCAACACAAATTCAAAAAATTCACGAACAACATCTTGTCATCTTTTTCCTCTTATTGACAGAAGTATCCCATTCTTCTTTCCTCCTCAGAAAACTGACATCATAGTAGGATATTATTAGTCATTGGTTATTGTGGTAACCCCCTTCCCAGATTTTAAACTATTTATTGCGAGAATAAACTTTTGCGGAAATAGCTTTCGTGGATTTCAGCCCACCTTAATGTAAGACAAATCTAAGCATAATTAAAATTTTTTCATTAAGATCACTTCGTTTTATACAGGTATGTACGTTTGTAGTAAATCTATCATAGCTGATATTTGTGATGACACCAACAATGCACTTGGTATATCTATAATCATTACCGCCTTCTCCACAGGTTTCATCATAGGACCAAGTATCGGAGGTAGATAAAATATTCTTAAACTTTGTAAAACATGGTTCAGAAGGTACATTGTTAGTGTTACGTTTTGTGTAATTAAAATGATTTACATCCATGGTGCAAGGCTTGCTTATAAGGCATCTTATTTAATTCAACTGTATTTATGAAAAAAAATGCAATGAAATTAAATTTGATGGAGCTACTATACAGGCTTATTTTACAATAATCATTAAATTTCGGCTCACACTGGAATGGTGTATTTAAAAAAATTGTTTTCAATAACGATAGTAGTGATGGCATATAAATTTTATTAACTGATTAAAGAAAAATATCTATTCAGTTTTTCTTCTTCCTTAGACCATTATACCGATGCACCTCAATGTGTTTGTAAAATTGTTCTTAAATTTGACACACTTATAGCCTTGTTGCAAAGCGTGTTCCTATAAAAACATAACGGTAGTAGTACTGCATTATATCATTGTGAGTTATGTTTTTGAATTATCTTGTTTTCATCAAATTTGCTTCAATACGTATATGGCGGCCTTAGTTTCAACAATAAAGATATTTGTTTGAGAACGTATTATCTCTGAAAGTTTTGCAATTTGACAAGATTCAACCTGTGAGGATAGTCTGGATAATGGCTCTAAATCCTCAAATCCACCGTAAAATGATCAAGATAGTTCAAATAAGGATATTTTATCAAGTATTAGGTTAAAAAATGTTAATAGATTATTGATAGGCAATCTGAATGTTAATTCTGTTGCAGGCAAATTTGACCATTGAAAGTCTTAGTTCAAGGGAACCTTGATGTTTTGGTTATTACTGAAACAAAGTTAGATCCAAGTTTCCCGAAGGGGCAGTTTTTGATTGAAGGTTTTTCAGAGTCATATCGATTGGATAGAAACAGACACGGGGGAGGTGTTTTAATCTATGTATGGGAAGATATCCCTAGTAAAGAACTAAGAAAATACTCTTCCTGGTGATATTGAAGGTATTTTTGTGGAACTCAACTTAAGAAAAGTAAAGTGGTTACTTTTTGGTTCCTATCACCAACCAAGTCAACCTGATAATTACTATTTTGAAAATGTTACAAATGCCCTAGATTTTTATTGACAGACCAATAATAAGTTTTTATTAATAGGCGATTTCAATGCAGAGGATTCAGAGTCATGTCTCTCTCGATTTTTATATGAGCATAACTCAAAATACTTAGTTAAGAATAAGACATATTTCAAAGCTTAGAAAATCCTAGTTGTATTGATCTTTTTCTTACAAATATTCCTTTAAGCTTTCAAAATACAGTAACTATGTCAACAGGGTTATCAGATTGCCATAGAATGATGATTACTGTTTTAAAACCAACTTTTGCAAGGAAAAATCAAAAAAGAATTATGTACAGAGACTACAAAAACTTTAATGTAGACTCTTTCAAAAATGATCTAAGAGTAGCATTGTGTAATGAAGGGGATGTGATGCATCATTATGCTCTAATTGAGAAAATATTTTTACAAGTCTTGGATAAACATGCTCCTCTAAGAAAAAAGTTAATAAGGGCCAATCATGTTCCCTATATAATAAAGACTGTACGAAAAGCTATTATGAAAGTAAGTTTATTAAGCATAAGACACCTGAGAGTCATCAAATTTATACTAAACAAAGAAATTACTGCAGTAGACTGTACAAAAAGGAAAGAAAGAAATACTATAATAATTTGAATATTAATAAAATAACTGACAACAAGTTATTCTGGAAAACAGTTAAGCGCCTTTTATCTGACAAAGGAACTAGGTTGCATTAACCTTGTTGATAAAGAGAATATTATATCTGATGACAGAGATGTTGCAGAGACTCTAAATAACTTTTTTTGAAAATGCCGTTAAATCTCTGGACAAAAGAAAATCAGTATATTTTATCAAATACTGGCGAATCAACTGACCTGTTGACATAGCAATAAACAAATGTAACATTTGAAAATATGTTCACCTTTTCATCTGTAACATTCGAAGAGATTCTTTGCGAAATATCTTCTCTTGATAGTAAAAAAGCTGGAACTTTAAAAAACATCCCAACAAATCATTTAAAAGAGACAAGTGGTATTTGTAGTGAGTATTTGCTAAATGTCTGGAATAATGAGATTGTCCAAAATCATTGTTTCCCAGATAAATTTAAAATTAGCAGACATAACTAACACCCACCTTTAAAAAGGATGATGCATCATTGGCAAAAAACTACCATCCTGTTAGCCTTTTACCTTGCATATCAAAATGTTTTGAAAGAATACTTCAAAAACAACTTTTGTCTTATATGGATTAACATCTTTCACCTTATTTGTGTGGTTACAGACGGGGATTTTGTGCTCAACATGCTCTTACCTCACTAATAGAAAAGTGGAAGGCATCCTTGGATAAAAAAAGGCTTTGCTGGAGCTATTCTTATGGACCTGTCCAAAGCATTTGATACTATAAATCATGAACTCTTGATCGCTAAATTACATACTATGGTATATATACATAAAGATTCTTTGAAAATACATTTAAACTACTTAAGTAACCATTGGCAAAGAACAAAGATAAACACTGCCTTTAGTTCTTGGTCGCAAATGATTCGTGGCGTTCCACAGGATTCAGTATTATGACCTATTTTGTTCAATATATGCATAAATGATCTGTTTTTTATACTAAAGGAAACAGATGTGTGTAATTTTGCTGATGACACAACACCTCATGCTTGTGACGGGAACTTGGAGCAAGTTTTGATTAGGTTGGAACATGATTCTGCAATAGCTATTTGCTGGTTTGATAGCAATTATATGAAATTAAACACGGACAAATGTTGTCTTTTAGTTTCTGGTAATAAAAATGAACATATTTGGGCAAAAGTAGGTAATGATATCTAGGTAACACCGTGAAATTATTAGGTATCACAATTGATAATCAACTAAATTTTAATGAACATATGCTGAATATATGGATGAAAGCCAGCAGAAAGCTATATGCATTATCCAGAATGAGCAGTTTTTTAAGTTTTGATAAATAAAGAATTATTTTTAAAGCATTTTTTGAGTCTCAATTCAAGTATTGTCCATTAGTCTGGATGTTCCATGGCAGAGAAGTAAACCAAAGAATTAATCGTCTTCATGAAAGAGCCCTAAGGCTTGTCTATTATGACTATAGTTCTACCATCAAACATTTACTAGAAAAGGATGGCTCTTGCACAGTTCATCATTCTAATCCAGGGTGCAAAATAATGCTGTACATGAGTACGTCCGTACGCAAAATTTGAGTTTATTTGCACCGTTGAACAAGTAATTTTTGTAGGACGCACGCTAACGTACACACAAATTGGAATTATGTTTTACGCCAAGAGCAATAACTTTGCCACTCACAGCACAACGTACTTCTGTTATATCCGCCGATGTACGCTGCTTTTTCGCCATTATTCAATTTACTGTATTAAGTTATGTTTGCCGAACAAATGGTTCAATGTTTTTTATCAATTGTTACTTTTTAAATTGATTTTTGGCGTCTTATTTTTTCTTCAGCATATATTCTTGTAACAGGCCATGCACGTGTGTTGTAAAATGATTCCCAGAAGGCACACTCTTCATCATTGAAGTTTTAATAACAACAACATAACATAATAACGTAAACTATATACAGTGGAACTCGTGTAATTCGAATTCTGAGGGGACCGATAAATTTGTTCGAATTACCTGATTTTCGAATTATAGG
Source organism: Bythotiara depressa (assembly GCA_027564595.1). Lineage (NCBI taxonomy): Eukaryota > Metazoa > Cnidaria > Hydrozoa > Anthoathecata > Bythotiaridae > Bythotiara > Bythotiara depressa. Next base: position 59 of record JANTOQ010926440.1, on the reverse strand, counting down.
ATTATCCCATTATTAAGGAAATCTGAGGGGACCGAAAAATCTGTTCGATTTAGATGATT
>JANTOQ010926439.1:0-20330 GCA_027564595.1 Bythotiara depressa | reverse complement strand
TTTGATTGGCTTCCCGCAATTTTCCCATGTTTTTTGTAGGGCTTTGTATTTCATGATACAGGCCCTGATTTTGGAAGCCACTATGAATAACGGTCGAATTATACAAGAAACGAACTAGAAAATGCCAAACGTAAACAAACTATAAAATTTTAAGTAGTGATAAGGTAACCTTTTCTCAGCAAATGCCTACAATATGTTAATACACTCAACAACAAATAAAACACAATAAAAAAGGATGACTCACAATTCTTTCTACTCACAATGAAACAATGAAAAAAGCTTTAATGGTTTTAATGTTGCACTGGAAAATACAAAGCCTTCTGTCAAATTGCACGGACCTCACAAGCTCGGTTCAGACTCACAGGCTTTGTATTTTCCAGTACAACATAAAAACTGGTCCGTATGCATTTAATACAAAAGCTCTAGGTGAGTTTGGACTTGATACAATTTTAAAGGTGGCTGATATGTTTCAATTTGTCAAAAGAAACATTACAAAAATTAATACAAGAACAAAATGACATAGCAAGTACAACTCCAATGTATAGCACACATATAATATTTGCATTTTATATATTGAAATATCCACTAACGCTTATACTTGTCTTCCAGTTCCCACAACACACCAGCTGCTTTATTAGCTACATTCTTGTTCTTGTTATTCTGAAATAAAAACACACCTTAACAATTACCTATAGTTAATAACTCACTAAATGTCCATTTATTTGGTAAAATCCAAGTATATATCTATTCACTATGCTACTCTGAAATACTACTTTTTTCCCACCATAAATGTAAAGAACTTCCTGTATGTTCTCCTTTCTCCATAATTTTATAGATGTAGATTTTGGATATAATTTAAATATAACATATATCAAAGGCAGTATTGAACAGTAACTGCTCTGTTTGCATGCTAGTTCCCAGTGCCTTTTCCCAATTTTAACATGAGCACATCTCTGTGACATTTTGAGTGCCGAATTGTGCTCCTGTAAATTGGATCGCACAATTCAGCATATATTTATAATGTTGAGTTGCACTCATTATTAATTGAAATCGAGTTTCAGTACCAACAAATTGAAAAGACAAGTTCACGAAATTATCATTAAGATCCCGCACCATTAACAGTAAGGGTTTTTTAAACCTGCTCAAGGAAAAGAAAACAAGAAGGGGCTTATATGACAATGCTAAGTAAAAATGTTATGAACAGGTTTCATCGTGTCATAAAAATAAATTAACTTGGTCTCAATTACATAGTTCAATTATCTCAGAAACCATCTTGTACTTGCACAAAAGAAAAATCTGCGAAAATAACTGTTTCTTGCAGACACATTTTGTGGGTTTTGTTAAACATGTATAGTGTTGCTGAAAGTAGCTACCTTTAACACCAGGTTGCTTTTACAAAGTCAAAGTTATTGGACATATTTAAGAACCATAAATGATATTCCTACTGGTTAAAATGGTACTCAAAATCCACCACAGCCTACTACTTCTTCAGCACCTGCATATGATCTAGCAAACAATCTTACTGAAGAGGAGGAACTATCCAAACATCACAGTGACATAAACAAAGAACAGATATGGATTGTTGATGAACTACCATCTCTGAAGAATGGTGTACATTGTGCGACCTGCAAAAGCACAATGGCTTTAGGAAAACAGTATTTATCAGTAGAAGCTTTATACATTCCCTTTAGGAAGAGATTTGCAAATCTGTGAAGATACTTCTTTTGTGCTTTGCTTAGTTGTGTGTGATATTTCTAGCTTTATTTTTTGTTCTGTTGTACATTTGTATGTTTTGTTAAAAACATTTTTACATTCCGAATCAGGTGTTATATATCTACTTGAGAAATCCCCTAGCTGTTCTTGTAAATGTTGTTGTTTACTTTTTTGCAATGTGCAAAATCGACACAACCTATGTAAAAATTTACATACAGAAGAAAGTGAAAAATATTTTGTGGGACAAAAAATTGCCTTGCGAATGACTTCATGTGTAGTTTAGTTTATCAGGTCTTAAAATTTAAAATTTAAACATTAGTTTATTCTATGAGAGATACTTCTCTCATCATTGGGATTGATGAAAAATCTTGTATATATATATATATGAATAAAGGAGGGTCAAAATTTAATTACTTCATAACTTCGTGGACACAAAAGCTACAGTGCCTTGTTCAGACCTGTGGCAGATGGAAATGTATAACTTCACACATCTACAGACCAAAGTTTTCTAGACGTATAAGCGACAATGCTGTTTTCAAGATAGTTTATGCATATTTTCTAGATCAGTCAATTTCCGTAATTAGTTATTAATTTTCTGAGTTCAGTAGACAAGAGGCTGTGGAAACTTACAAAAAATGGTATCATTTGACATCAGATCATAATATATAAATGATCCATTAAAGGACATATTGGTTATTACAAAATTATAACAAGTATGTAATGTAAAATGCTAATGAAAGATCATTTCAATAATTTGCACCCACAAAAAAACGTTTCCATCAAAATAAGAGAGAAAACGCGAGTCTTTCATTTTTAGAAACTCTTATCAAAAGTAATGACACTGGGGGTATTTCTATATTAGTTCAAGGAAACCCAACTCACACAGATAGTGTAAACTCATACCGCCAACTAAGTGTCATGGAAAGCATGATTTTTTCTCTTTATATGAGCAGAAATTATTATAAGTGATTTAGATGACATACAGAAAGATAATATATGTATTATAAACAATTATGGGGCACGGTCAATATCAAAGTGTGAAGGAATATTGAATGGTGAAAGATAAACAATACCACTGCATTTGAGCTAGAAGAAACCATGTTAACCTTCCATATATTAAAGGGACTAAAAAAGTGCTTCAACGTTTTCTCCATTAACACAAAATTTGGTGTACTTTCTACTCTAAAGTCACAATACAGAACAATCTATCTCATCCTAAAGACTGGGTTGAGAGAATAAAGGAGAACAATGTTGTTTATAAAAGACAATAGTGATTGCAACATAGTTTATATTGGCAAGTCAAAAAGATGGCTCAACCAAAGAAAAAAAGAACATGCCTGTGCTGCCATAACAATGATATAACAAAAAATGAAGTCACAAACCACAGTTGGACATTTGACCATAGACTTGACTGGAATGATATGACTGTAACAGATTGTGAACAGAATATGGTTGTGAGAAAATCAAAGAAATAATTCACTAAATGAGTGATGAAAACCCTATTAATAATAGCTCACATAATGTGCCAGATACACACCTTTGACCAAATGTTAAAACAGGAATTACTAACTAGTTACGAGAATTGATGGATCTAGTTAATGTGCTATTAATATGTTAATAAACACAGGGTCATCACATTTATGCTCAGAAAACATTTTTCCAAAGAGGGTGTGAAGTTTTATATTTCGATCCGCCATGAGTCATTTTTGTGTCTACAAAAATATTTCCCATGGAGGTGTGAAGGAAAAAACATTTTCAACCTCCTTTATACATATATAAGCAAGATTTTTCAACAACCACACTGGCCCATAAAAGGAAAGATTTCGTGTTTTCGTTTTCATTTAGATCCATGAAATGATAAATATATCATATCATTATGTGCTCCAATACTGGACTGGCAAACATTAATTTCTTCCAAAAATGTGCTTATGAGCTTCTCTCAGACTTAACATTGGTGACAAGGATAAACTAAAATGTGTATCAGTAAAATAAAGTCCTGTGCCAACCTATTCACATCTGTTAATGACTGAAACAATGGCAATGCAAAATGCATTAGATAAACCTAACCCTGAATCACACCATAGCAATGTTTATGGTACATTCACTGAATTAATTGAATCATTTCAATATGAATACGTTGCAATCACAAAAGACCCACCTACTTATGATGCAACCTACCTGGGTGGCACAGAATAAAAGGAAGATCTTCCTTAGGTCTTTTGTCTCAAGAAACCTGCAGAAGGACTATGATGATGCTGTTACCATTGCTGAATATCCTACCATACCTCTTACCAACATAGTAAAAAAGCTACAAGCCTGATATCATCCTCACTCGAAACCACACCTTAGCAAATTACAAATTTCAAAGGCTATGCCAAACAGCCAGTTAAAGCTTTGATGTATTTGTCAACCACATAAAGCATGAGGCTAAAAGCTGTCAATTTAAATGTACTATTGACCGGTGCATTTTTCCCAGCAGGATATATGACCAAATTGTCATTGGTACGATCAATGTCAAAATTTAGAATGTCCTGAAAAATTGATGGGAACTGGTGATCTCTTAAATATGGAAGGCAGTTAGAAACTGCCACACTCAGTGCACAACTGATTCTGGGAGACAATGCATTAAGCTATTAATCTCAAATGCAAAGAAACCACAAAGATATCAGCGAAAACCATGGTTCCAAAATGAATCACAACAACCCGTGTTAAAATTGTTCATTCAAATCATGTTTAGGAAACAGAAAATGTCCAGCATATCACTTAGAATATTTTGACTGCCACAAAAAGGGTCACTTCCGTGTAGCCAAATAGTGTAAATACACATACAAAAAGCAGAATGCTTCCAACTCAGCGATTCACATAATTAATCTTCCAAATAACAAGGAAACCAAAAAATCAACAGACTAAAACACGACGCCAACAAACACAAGGAAAATTCGACATATGAGATGCAAAAAGTACATACAGTGAGTGCACAGAAATCTGAAATACCAGGTTGAAATCATCATCAAAGAAACTGTGACCACTGTATTGGCAGACACAGGTGCTGACATTTGTGTAATGTCATTGGAAAGCAGAGAGTCTATAGACTTATCATTATCAAAAGCAAAAACAGAAATATGACCATATGGTTAGAAATCTCTGAAATGTGTAGGATACTATGAAGGGACGGCCATGCATGGTCAAGCAGTTGCTAACATCTGCATATCCGTGGTAAACCAGACATATTTGCGAGTTTGTGAGGAAGTCGGCATAATAACATCCAATAGTGAGCCAGCATTTGAAAACGCTAAGGAACTCATTCACCGTATTGGGACAAGTCAAAATGAGTACACTGCCAATATAATAACATGTGCCATGCAAGTATTCACGTGTTGGGAAGCTCAAAGATCACACCATTCACTTCCACATACATAAATAGTACCACCAGTTGCTGCACCTGCACAACCCATATCATTCCATCTACATGAACGATTTGATAATCAAATCCTGAAGATGTAGGAAGCTAGCATCTTTGAGGACCATGAAAGACCAGCCCCGTGGATCTCCAATGTCGTGCTTCACCCAAGAATGATGGTGACAGGAGAGAAGCCAACTGTGCTATCCAGTCAACCAACATACCGATATCCTGCATAGAGCACATAAGAGTCAAACTAGCAAGTGCAAAATAACTCGGGAGTCACTCTCAATCCAGTAAGTGACTTTTGGGGTCCTTTTGTCACAGCGATTAAATTCAGCCTGACCCAAAAAAGTTAGAGTCACTCAAAAATGCTTAAATCCCAAATTGAACAGGCACATCAAAGAGATGCAGTACAGTATATCAAACGACAAGAGACTGTGAATGTGTCTACTCATTGCAATGGGGATCAAAGGTGCAGCCAGAAACACTGCAATAATAAAAAAACAAAATCAGTGCAAATTTGACCCCTGCGTTGACCAAAATCTTACCAAGTATTTAAAACAGAAGGCAGAGGACTAACTTCTACAGCAAGAAAAACAGAAAAATATTTTGATGACTCTGTAACATGTTAAATCGTGTCACATTATTACCAGCTGGAACCTATATCAGCAATGACTTTCCAAATGCACCAGAAACATTTTGGGTATGGGAGTCCCACCATCAGCAACTTTTTTTCTTTTTTTCTATTCAAGTTAAGTATTGACACCTTACAGACACTCACATACACAACACTGCACCACTAGCTGACGAGGACAATTAATGTATATTGACAGACTAGTGGCGCACACAACATAGTGGACATGGCCCCACGAGGACAGTAGGTCCCTCCACGTGGAAACGTTGCCCAACATCTCATCCGTAAACCTCTATACAAGATATAATTTTCTTTGCTCCGGCCGGGAATCGAACCTGCAGTCGCTCCGTCAAAGGCAAGAGCGTTACCACTACACTACGGATTAACAACCAGCAGCACCAGAACACCCAGCACCAGTAAATGATTCAAACCATCTAATCTAACCTGCCCCAATGGTAAACATGGAACTAGGCATAAAACTCAACCTACCACCAAACATAAAAACTGACAACTATTTGATAGGGGACACTGTATAAAGTAGGCACAGAAGTACCAATCAACCTTCCAGATACACAGACCTTGCTGTCTCGGAATAAAAAGTGGAAGTAATGTTATGTCTGAACTAATAATGCTATAATTTCATTTTAGTAAATAAACAATTACTAACACATTCAGAAGATTCATTGGACAGGGCTTTATGCTTTGTCACATAATTTATGTTTGATTCTTATTACTCCATGTGTTGTGCTTTATAAGTTTCCCTCAGACTTAACAGTCTGGTTAAATTAAATTATTTAATTATTAATTTTGATAATAGTTTTAGACCACAAAGATTAAATGGTAGAGTGAAAAGTATAATACGGTACTTAAAATTTGGTACATATGGAAATTTTTGAAAGTTTGGATTCAGGGCATTCTATTTATTGATATATTAAAGGGATTCTCCAGTAGAAATTCATATTATTGTGATAAATGTTGCTTAATATCTTGCAATTTGAACTAAAAAAGTTATAAGAACTTATATTTTCTAAGTAAAGTTGTTTTCTTTACGTGTCCGTTCCACGCACCCTGTCTTCTCCAAACACCATTTTGTTTTGAATTTTTCTACATGGAAACGACGTTCATCCAATATTGATGACAGTGACATACTTTATTGGTTGCTGAGAATAAAAACAACTGAAACCCTGATAAACTAGACCAGATATAGGAAGAATATATAGCACATATGTTATTTTATAGACCATGATGAAAATTATTCTAATAGAAACCCCTCCCCCATTGAAATATAAGACAATTACTTGCTATAAAAACATTCAAATAATCTTTTACGCCATATTGTTATTATATGAAAACATGTGCGTCATGGTAATTCTTTAGCGAAGCAACTTTCTCTGAGAAAAAACTTAATTATTTCATGTTCTGTGGTAAATTTTCTTTGTGTTCGGCTTTTGCTTATCACAACAACAGTAAGAGGAAATAAGGAAAAGTTTTTCCCAACCTGCTAAAGAACCGACTACACAGGCATCCTGGATTTATGCCATCATAGACATATGACTATGATGCAATTAATCGAACAGAGCTTCCCAAGAAGGTTTTTCATTATTTGTTCCTTTAAATTAGTATATTTTACTATTTTCATGTAACCAATGTTAAATAAATAAATAAATAAAGATCTATATCTACCTATGTCAGTGACTGGTCACTTCAGAATAAACTTTTTTACGGTAACAGATCTTGTAAATGACGGATCCTTGCCAACAGCAACACTGTTTTCACACACAGATGGCCGCTATTATGATTTTTTACCGTTGCAAACCTATCTTGAGTGATTTTTTACAACCGCTACCAGAATGTTCTAGTGTTAAAAAGCTACCTTGATGAGTTTTTACGGGCACTATTATTATTATTCATGATTGCATCCAAGTGTTCGATTAAAGTAACGATAAAATTGTACATATTGTAAATAAACTTTCAAAATGTACTTAATTTTTGCAGGTAGTTTACACTGTCCGAGGTGAAATTCCAGCTCGGGTGAATTGCTTTCTGTTATTCTGTATTCACCCCGGGGTGAAAATCAATAATTTCCACCCTGGGGTGAAAGTCCATTTTGTGCAGTATGTGCAATACACCTATCACGCTTAAAAAGCTACCATTTTGAATAATTTTTCTGTTTCTACCACATTTAATCCGGCAACAGATTTGAATTCCACGTCAAAAGGTACGCCAGCATGCAAAGTTTCAAAAGTTTATCTTCACTGGAGTTAATTTTATGGCATAAAATCTAGCATTTGTAAATCTAGAAATCAATTTGAAATCTTTTTGAAATAAATTGTCAAAATCTTATTTTAACCTTGGGGTGATCCTGTGGTGAATTTACATTGGGTATTAAGAAACAGTGATCCAGTGGTGAATTCACGATGGGGTATTAAGAAACAATCATAGCTGTATGCACACAACAGCCGAGGTGAGATTTCACCCTTGTCTTAAGGACAGTGGTGAAAATTCAACCAGGGTAAACCTCTGTACATAATTTTCATGTGTATACAAAGAAAAAGATTTCACTCCGGAGTAAAATTTACGTATATACCTAACTTCTTCTTATGACTATCTTTATCTCTTGGTTATCTGTCAAAATATTTTTTAAACATTCTTTGTCAGGGAGTTTTATAGGATTTTTAGTTGGGTCAGTTTTTACAAATAAGATTGAGTTTAATCTTAGACAGTGACAGCAGGGGATCTGGGGGCAGCTGTAGAATCTTCTTCTCTCGCCTTCAGATGTCAAAAAGAAAAAGAGGCCCTGGTGATGAGGTTACGCAAATGTTGCGAGATCCATTAGCATGAAAAGAAATGAACACAATGATAAGCAAGAAAAAGAGGAGGAGGTACACCAGTATAAAATTCAAACTTTAGCAAATAACTGTCATATTCCCTGTCATAAACGAATCTTTTACTTGTTTTAGTCTATTTTAGTTTGTTTTTCTTCATTTCTAACCGTAAGTGTGATGTGAAGATTATTTAGGATGTACGAATATCTATTTTTTGTTTGTTTCTGATCGTGCAAATATGCCGTGCTCACTTTTCTAAGTCTGTTCTTCTTTGCTTTTGGCTGTGAAAATGTGCCATGAATATATTTTTACATTAATTTTTCTTTGTTTCCTGTGTAGTAACATATTTCTCAGTAGGTTTTTCATTTACATATTTTCAATGTAAAAAAACATCTTATCTTGAAGAAAAAGAATGCTTCTAAGGTGATCTAGGACTTGAGTCCTCAGAGTCTCCTCTCACTTAGATAGTCAGCTGTATGAAGATGAGTGGTTTCCTCAATGTCTTCTTATGACCCATCTTCAAAATAGGGCTAGGTTGGGCTTTGTCTAAGTCAGAATACTCTGGTTCGTACTAGTATCCAATTACAGAGAAAGAACTTTGTGGCGAAACAATGAAGACATTATTTTATATAGCTTTAGTTTTATAAGTATATTGAATGTTTTTATTATTGTAATCATGACTAGTATCTGTAGGCACAGTATAATGATAACCTTAAACCTTTTAAAAGAAAAATAACTGAGAATTAACTGGGGGACTAAACCCTCTGGTCATTAAATTTCTATACAGTTTTTTAAGCTCGACTTGGAAGTAGCCAAACAAGTATGTCACAGTATAATTACACATATTAAATTATTTACCCAGTCTTTTTTGCTAGTTTGTTCACATCGTCTCATTGAAATGAAAGTCAACATGGCCAGTGAAAGAAGTTTGTTCATCATCGCAAGTAAGTAAGTGTAGCTGCAATGATGGCAATTTTATGTCATGTTGTAAATATTTCTATTGGAGATAAAGTTATGTTATTTTAACCGGACAATCTCTTTAAGATATTGAGAGGTTTGGTTATTTATTAACTTATAGAAAAATGTTGCATGCAAGAGTGAGTGTGTCTGCCTGGTAAATATTTGAAACCTTCTTCCTGATAAAGCTTTCCACGTATTGCATGCATTACTGTTAGTGATGCATTGTACTGGATGGATTCAATATTATGTTAAAAGGCTTCAATATCAAGATTATCTTAAATAATATCATCATAATCCAAATGAGGTATCACAAATGCTTGATATAAACCAATGTATGCTGGGGAAAGTATAGATGGGTATAAATGGGTTATCACGGTTATACCTTTATTAGCTTTAGAAATAATCTCTTCCAAATGATAAATGATAATTAATGATAAGCTTCTTATCTAATATTGTGTTTGTGGGACTGGATTAAATTGAATTTTTATGCATTACTAGATAGATACCATGTTCACAGCATGCCATATTCCTTTACATTTTGTTCACCTTTAAGGTGCAAAGATTTTCAAAAACATGATTACATACAATCTAAAGTATATCACAAAGAAACACAAACTATATTGTGCAGCAAGTGCATGGAAATTCTAATGGCGTATACAATTTTCTTGGTGGATGAATATTTGGGGTGTGAACAATTGAAGATACTGAAATGTAAAGGGTGTGAACAATTTAAAAGAGTGAACAATTTAAAAGAGTAAGGTACTTACTTTTTCATTTCGAATTATTTTCATTAAATCTGCATGATTTTTTATGTCTTCAAAACAATGAAATGAAAGCTGCCACAAAACTCCCAAAGCTGCGGAATAGACATTGGTTTCCAATGAATTTCTTATCAGGACATCATATATCAAGTTTAATCCACCACATTCAACAACCTATAAATATAAATAAATATGGTTTGGTTTTATTCCTCCAATTTTGTTAAAAACAAAACAACATCTAAGTAACAGTACATAAAACATATGAAAGCTTGTATCAAATTTGTTGTCTCATAATAGTTTGATCATGTGTACTTGATGTGAGCAATCCAAATAGAAGTGCCGGAGTGTAATCATTAATGAAAGAACTCAAAATAATTTTACTTGTTTACACAAGTAACTGGCAGGTAAAGTAAAACATAATACCCTAAGTCCTCAAATTTTCATATGTTATAGCATTATATACTACATATAAGAACAATTGAGACAAGTTAGACAAATGTAAAAATCAAGCATGATCAGTGACATAACGAAACAAGCAAGAGTGTTCACTCAGAATGATCACACTGAGGTTGCATTTGATTTGTACACTCTATACACAAAATATTGTTTAGAACATAACTTCATACTTTTTGCAATTTCTAGTAAAGATAGAATTGCAGACAGCAAAGCACATATTCCAAATGAAGTTCACTGTTTTTTATGTTATTCATTTCAGATTGATTTGATGGTTTTGATGATATGAAACAAGTGTAACCCACGCTTAGTAATCAAAGTAGTAAGATTCCATCATGTTTTAAGATTTATCAATGCTAGGTCAGAATGATAAAAGGAATATACCCATAATTCTTTATTCACCAAATCTATCTGCTACATTCTGACATAAAGAAAGAAGTACTTTCAAAATTATATATGACAAACCCATGTAAGCATTTACAAGTACCTTCAATTGGTTGCTTGTATTGGCTGTAAGCTTTTCTAACCCACTTAACATTTCTTCCAGTGAAAAACAGTCATGTATGAAGTGCTTTGATGATAAACAGCTTCTTGTAAATGTTAAGATGTAATCAATCATACCTAAATGTTAAACATTATATATATATATGTTATTTCACTAAAACGTTTTGTTGATTCAGTTTTCAGTTCTGTCAGTAAAGGTAAATCAATAATAAATGTTACTTCTAATTCACCTAAACAGGATATACAATGGGAAAACAATTAACTCTCACTCATTTTGCATCTGCAAAACATTTCCCATGGAAGTATGAAGGATTTAAATTTAAATCCCCCTTTTACATGTCTTTCATTTCGTTAATGATTAATTATTTAAAACATAAACTCACATTACTCATGAATTATGATATGATATGAAATAAGTTTTTCAAAATAAATATGTTTACAAATATTATATTGGAAAGAAAATACCAGAAGAAGAAAAACTGGACTTGACTTGTTTTTCAAAAAAATATATAAATAATATTGAAAAGGAACCAAAAATCTATATGACCTACTGATTTAATTTTAATTGTTCCACAAGCTCTTCCAAGTTATGGAGCATGAACCAAAAAAAAAAAAAACACAGCCAACTGCAATTTGTTGGTCTTGATATAATAATTAAAAATTACGTAATTCATGTGAATATTACTCCCATAATTTTGTAGCAGATTTTTGGGTAACTTCTCAAAGAGCATGTGTTTTGATGTTACGGGATATGGTAAAATATTATTTAGTGATTACAAAAGAAAAATAATTAAACAAAGTAACTTAAAACAATCATATAAATAAAATAAGCAAGGCGAGTTTTAAGAAATTTCGAATGATGATTACGAGTGACAATTAGCAAAATCTTGACTTAAATTTTGTGCATATCAAATCCGTTTTCTGGGGAGCAGAAAGAAGTACTAAACTTGTGAAACACATTGAAAGTATGGTAAAATGTTGCTTGGAGATCAATCATTTGTTTATTTTTAGGTCCAGGATACACTTAATAATGCATATGGATCACTGAAGAGAAACATGAAAGATTCATACTATATGGTTTTATAAAATTCATAATAGCAGACATATTATATGACTTTCAAGATTTTTTGTCTTTTTAGCAACAAAATGTCAGAAAACTTTCATATCATAAAACAAATGTAAATCAATCTGTTATTGGATTTCTTTTTCATCTTCTGAGCTGTCAGAGTCCACGTTTTCACAATCGATACAGCAACAAGCATTTGTACAAACTACACCATTCTTTCAACACAAACATGTATTTTTCTTACATCCAGACTTGCAACAGCATATAATGAGCTTAATAATTTGCTCTGGAGCTGGATCTTTATTTATGAGGTTTTGTGTGAGACGATCACTTTTGTACTTCCAATCATCATTCTCCACTGTATATGGTAATTATAACAAAGATAAGTTTGCATTCTTCCAGATATTTATTTGATAAATTGCTCTGGATATATGTGGTAGAAGCGCATCAAGTGCTAGAGGGAGCTCTTCATCAGAGAAATTCTCTTGGCAGAAGAATGTGTTGATGTTGAATTCTTTACATGTTGAGCAATTTAATGACATCTTCTACACAGCTATAACTGTAATCAACAAGGGCTGTATCATACAGATCACTGAGGTTTAACAGGAAATCTTTCATCTCTTTTAGAATGCTGAAAGCCTTTTTCTTTCCAATGTCACTAAAACTGGAAGTTGAATCATCACCTGTCAAACAATGAAATACTGGTAACATGTTGATTAATGTTGCACCAAGCTTATCACATATTTGATGGATAGAAATGAATCTGTTGTTCCTTCCAATGGCTGTTGGAAACCAGATTTCTTCAAAATTGTGAAGAGAAGGAAAACTATGGTAAACACAAATTACTGCCACATCAGTGTCAGGTGAAAAAATGATTAATCTGTTTACATTATGGTACCTGCTGCTAACATGAGAAATGCAAGAAAACATACGACTGTCCTCCTCCTCATGGTCAATGAATAACTCTTCCAAATTATTATTTGAATATTGATCAATTTTCCAGGCTGTTCCATCAAGTATACCAACTATTACTTCCTGCTGTTCTCTCAACGTAATTTCAAAGTGCTGGATCATAAAATTAAGGAGAAATGTAATAAATGCAGTTTTGTTGTTTGGATTGGAAAGATATTCCTTAAGGTTTGATGGGAGTGGTGTTGAGCTACTTACAATTGCTGTTATTGTTAGTTCGTCTTATACTTTCAATTGAATCAAGCTTATCATATCAGTCTGGTGTAACAAATTGGCATAGAGAAAGTAAATCTTAATAACCATTAAGCACAAATCACCAAAATTGGTACAATCACCTTTGTTGATAGCTTGTGCTAGCCCCATGAGGTCAACAACATATCAGGATTCATCTCCATCCTTCTCTAACTCTTTCAGCAGTACACTCTTCAGTGTTTTCACATTTCACCATTAATATGTGATTGATAAAGGAACAGCATTGAGCTCGTACATTAGCATGTGGTCGATATTCACATTTCTAGATTTAGAAATGACAAGAAACCTTTGAAAACACTCTTTATCCATCTTGATTTATTTTTCTGCAGTTTTAGAGCTGCTTGGTATTACCACAACTTTATTGATGGATTGAAATGTGGGCGCACAAAGTCCTTGTTTATTGTCAGATTGGAATTGTTCTGAAATAAACAATTTGACTTCATCATGACCAATGTTTTTAGCATCAAAAACGTTTATCAGCAAGTTCATTTGCCATTGCGTATATTGCACAGTTGTAAATGTATCTTTTCAGCATGACTTTGTCAAATTTAAATGGATTGATCACTGCTTTACAATTATTTCAAGATGTGTGAAATCTTCATATTGTTTTTTAATCCAGATGAGAAATGATTGCCAGAACAACACAACCATGGTTTCAGCAAACTGTTTGTGGGCATTTACTCGGTGGTTATAATGCTTTCCTGCCATAATACCAGTTATATGGTTGCCTCCATAAAGACCAGATTCTTCAAGAATGTCTTCAAATTCATTCTTTTACCAATGACAACAATAAAATTATTGCTTCTATGAAAACCACCTAAGTGAAGAAGAACGGAATCTAAATCATTGGTCAACCACTGAACTACTTTGGCAAGAGCATAAACTGCTTCGTCACAGGTAACAACAGCTGAATATTGTCCAATACTATTCATCATTTTCTGGGTGCTTTTTAAAACTGTATAAACAACATCTTTTCCTTTTGGGAGATGGAACTGGCCTACAATTGCCAATAATTGTTGGCATTTATAACCGGTCCAACCTGGAATATGACAAATTTCAATGTCATATAACTTTGTGGCAATATGTGTGAGATTGCCCCAATGTAATTCTTAGTGGTAGCATTTGCTCTTGTTTCTTACTGTTTTTATGAGAATTAAATTAATGTCGATTTTTCACAAATATTCATTTGGCTTTCTCTTCTAACAAGCATGATGTAAGGGTTGATCAATGGTTTTACAGATCTTTGTCTTAACCCTCCTTTCTTCATTGGAAAGGTACATTGTCAAACCCACTAGACACTCTATACTGATATAAAACTGTACTTGTTATGTGGTGGAATGAATTTCCTGGGTGTAATCACTATTATCGAAGGCTGTTTGTGTAAAAGAACCAGTGTCAATATTTGAAGGTAATATGGCAAAACCATCTCCTCTCTAATATATCATTGGCCCAATAACCTTCAATAGATAAGACATCAGAATAACTTATACTGTCCTGATGCAGGTTCAAGATTTGTATAAACTCTTTAGAGTGCAATGTGTTTTTCATGGAAAGTCCAATTCTAACTTGCTTTGGCATTTTTTTCTTGCCATTAGATGCTAAATAAAATAGTGTTTGTGCTATACTATACATCTTACTATGTTTGTTAGCCAAGTCCCCACATAACCATTTTAAATAGGTTAATAGTTTACTTGGAATAATTTTCTTTATCTTTTAAAAACTAATTCCTGGGACTGGTAACTTTCTGCATCATTAATTCCATGGTCTGCAAGCAAACATGTGTAATTCTTCAACATAATATCCATAGGCACTGCTCTCCCAACATCCAAGTAGTTTGATAAAAACATTGTAGTAAACTTTGCAAAAGCCTCCTCATAGGCGTTTGCAGCTTTTACTTATTCCTGGCAACTTTCTAAAGTCCCCACCAATCTTTCGTTGCAGTTCATAATCACCTTTACAAACTTTCTCCAACACAATCCAAAAAGTTTCATATTCAATTCTTAACATTGTCTTTGAACATTTGTGATTAACCTTCTCACAAAGCACACATACTTTCTTGAGATTTATCAATGGTGTTTGTAAGCCTTGGTCTGAAGAATCAGCAGTCCACATAGAAAAGCAAGTACCAATGTCTTTTTGAATGAAAGATAAATTTCTTTTACTGACAAATGATGATATGCAATCCTTGTGCCAATGCACCAGTGAATCATTTTCCCCATAAACATTTTCGAATCTATATTTTTATTATCCTATAAATTAGATATGCTAAATTCACCACAGTGTCCGTGAGCAATTAATGCATTTATAAAACTAGTTTTTCCTTGAGTACCAGTTGCTTGTAATTTACCAGGTTTTTTGCAAATGAAATAGTATAAACCATCAAGAGAATATCGTTTTTTCTGTGCCTACAATTTAACTGAGCTAACTTCACTTTACATTTCCAGATGTCCAGCCTTTTTTACTTGGTATACTTACAGGTACAACTGTGAAAGCTGCCTCTCTAAATTATGCTCTGATACAGTTCTAGTAAACTCCTTATATTAAGCAGACAAAATAGTTCATGGCTAATCTGATTGAAAATTCACAGTTGACAGTCTCTGGTAAGTGTTAACTCTTCAAAATAATGCCATATGTCTTCCATTATGGATTTTAGGATGCCATAATAAAATGTAAGAATATATGCTATGCATAATTGTCACAGCACAAGTGCTTCAACAATTAAAACTTTAATGGATAGAGTCAATTTTCCAGCAATATGTTACCAGGACTATCAGAGTTATAAAAAAAAACAATTCTCCAGACATTTAACCCTCTGAAAGAGAATATGTAAGCTGGTAACATTAATCATTCTGCCTAAAGCTTGTTAAGTGTCTTGTTTTTTGTTTTCATATTTTATACATTTTAATGGTTAAAAGCCATGTTAAAAAAAACTAGAAAAACGATGTCATAAATCTGACATCTCAACCGTCTACTAAAACAGCCCTACGACACTACAACTGTCAGCACCCAGACAACACATTTAGAATTCAAAAATGTATTTCATTGAGGTATGCAGTCCATTTGTGACAAACAGTGTACTGTTGCATGACTGACACAGCAGATAAAAATAATAGCATATGAACCAATCAAGGTTTCTTATTTAAAACTGGGGGATTGGGTATTATCAGATTTTCTTTGTTTTAACTCCTTGAAAATGAAAAAAATGAAATGAAATGACTAACGATTCAAATAAAGTGTGAGTGACTACAAGGTTAAAGAAAATGCTAAATACACCATAGGTTTCTATTATTAGAAACACAAGGCAGAATTGATATTGTCCTTCAATTTGATAATGTAGACACACAACATTTATGGATAGATAAAACTCTGGCAACTTTAGCAGTTTTTCTGAAGGATTCCTTTCTGAAGAGATAAGTAAAAAAATATATATAGTGTAAGAAAAATTGTTTTAACTACATTAACACTGATGCTGTCTGGACCTAGACCTTTGTTGGATTTTAATATCAAACAAGCTTTTAGTAGTTCCTTGTTGGTGACTCATTAAGTGTTCTATTAAAATAATTAAACGTGATACTATGATGGTGAAGATGAAAGTTATGATAATAATAACAAGAATTACTTTCATGAGTGTTAGTTGCATCGAAATTATCACGCTCCTCACATAAATATGCCAGCGATAACAAAACTTTCATATTTTCACGACGTACATAATTCATAAGATAGGATGGACTCACAAGCTCAGGGCTTTTCATCAACGTATCTGTAGTATACTGGATTCTTTGCAACATGCCATAAATGCTTGCCTCTTGAACACTATAAAAATTATTGAAATTGCATAATATTCACATGTTCTTAAATATACAATGTTACACAGTATAACATTATAGGTTTATGTTGCTGAATTTTCATAAAACATTACATTAAACATTTCCAAATGTTTATTAAACAAAACATTGAGAGGTTTTAATATCAAATCATTATGCATTTCTTCGCCATTTTGCTTTTTCCAGGGGGTTAATTATTATAAAAGTAATGTAAAAGCTAGTACACCACCTGGTTCCTCATAAAATATAACAAGGAGGTATGCTTATGCATTAAAGGATTAAAATTAATCAATCACCTAGTTAATAGAAAATTAATCAAAACATATATTACCTTGGTGCTGAAATTTTGGGGTGATCTACAAGTAGCATGTTGTATGGTATTCCTTTAAGAAATGAAGAATTTCTATATGCTGAAATATTAGCACCACCTCGAGCACAGTTGTACATAATACCCAAACATATTTGTCGCAACAATCTGGTAACTACCTAAACAAGGACATCATTTCCTTATTTCAACAGTATAATTTATAACGACACCAAAACTGTAAACAAGGTTTTCTATGGAGCTGTTCTTTTATTACACTTCTTTGTGCCTTCAAGTAACAATCACAATTTATTCCAGTAGCTAAGGAGCTTGAGGTAACTTCCTTGTCCTTATTTTACATTTAGGTAAATCTATATTTGTTTCTGGGCAAGAAACTAATGTTTTTGCTATTGCATTGCAAATCTTAAAATATATGATAGATTCAATAATAAACAGGCAATCAAATCATTTATTCCATCTATTGCATCACAGAGATAGGAATCAGGTGATAAACGTTAGCTGAGCCTCATGTACTCTGTTACCTGAACAGACGTTTGTTTGTTATATTGCTGTTATAAAATACTCACTGTATAATGCTAGAGACATCTTTAAAATTACCTCTGCTCCTTCATAGCAGTCATCATTGTAATACAAATGTCGAACTGCAGGAAATATTCTTTCCAATATAAAGTAGAGCAAACCACCTTTTACGCATTCAACCATACATTCTTCTCCTAAGTCAGTTATATTGGTGAGTAAGGACAATGCATAATATGTTGCATCAAGCAAATATGATTCAGGGCTGGTGTAATTACTTTCCCATCCATCACTAAAAATCCACGAAGTAATCTAGATGAAAAGGGAATTGTTGTGATATGTCTGTTTACAATTCTACTTTACTCCAGTTTCAAAAATGAAATATACACAAAACATTTTCCCGTTCATAAAAAATTATGAGAGGTGAAAATCTTATTGTTTACTTTTAACATTTATTTTCAGTGTTGTAACCTTTTCATGATGGCGGAAATTATATTAAATTGAAGATCAATGACAAACAAAATATTCTGCTACAATTACAATGTATTAGATATTAAACAAATAATTCAGCAGCAGCAAAAATCTCAGTATGTTGTGACACAAAGTAAACATCAAATGTACAATACCTACTCATTTTGATAACCTCTACCAATTTGCAAAGTTTCATAACTTTTCATCAAATGTTTGCACAGTTATTCAAAAATACATTTTGGCAGCAGATTTTCAATAGTGCCATTCTCAATAAATCTCCCTAAAACTTTATACTTGTAGAATTGTTGCTAAGAGCAAAAATACATGGAATGTGCAGACTTCAAACGTGAATCTCAAGAACAGAAAGAGCATTTTCAAAAATTAAAAAAGCGATGTTCCGTCAGTGTGGTGTTTCATAAATTATAAAAAAGTCTAACTTCTCCTTTAATACATCTTGAAATTGGAGCAGTGTTTATGGCACAATAATAAAACATTTGTTTAAGAAATAGAAGTGTATGTATGGTTTTATTTCTCCTCCAACATCTATGATAAAAATATGTATTTATGTTTCCTTATTACATATCAACTTTTAAGACACAAAACAGAAAATTGTCATAACAATCATAACAATCATAACATGCTGCAATTGTAAATGTAATAATCTGTTTATATAAAGTATCACCAGAAACTTCAACATTACCTAATTTAGTAAAAGAGATCGAAGTTTTACTAAAAAGACTTATAATTTGGCCTTACATATCAAAGGTCATCTACAGACTAAAGCAAATTTATTATAAACAAGCATAACATCTCAAAAAAAGCAATCAAATTATTGTTACCATGGTAATATATATATATATATGTGTGTGATAAAAACAATGATTAATTTAAAAGCTCCAAAGGATTTGACTTCTCTTGAGTATTAAGTGAAGGATAACAAACAAGGCTTCTATGATTTTAGCTGATTTTATGGTAACTGGAATCTAGTACTTTAAAGTCTGACAGAATAACTGCTTTATAATTGTTTGACTAAGTGAGAGTTTTTATCTCTACTATTATGGTCACTGTCATTGTTTGTATGTATTGTGTTTTGTAGTGTCTAAGTAACATCTAGCTCCTCATTAAAAAAGCCCATAATGCATAATGGACAATATTAGGTAGGATAGACTTATTCAGCCAAGGGGGAAGAGACAAGTCTGCTATCTAGAAGAAATTTAGGTAGCCTGAGATGTTGTGAAAGGTAAGTTACTATGTAGTAGCTTCAACCCAGTTCCACAGTAGATCATATGAGAGTTAGTCCATGATTATGGTCTCTAACAGAAACCTAATTGAAAGATGTGTTGTCTGGGAAATTGTGTTTCAAGTGTTTTTACGTGGGTATAGGGACCATCCATAACATACTACGCAGTATTCCCCCCTTGTATACCAATGTATGCTTTTTAACTACTACCCCCCCTGCCCCCTTAGAGTATGTATGCAATAGTCTATTACCACCCAGGGGCGGATTGAGACCTAGTCAAGTCATGCAGACGACTAGGTGAAAAATCGGTTACCTTGTATATTTTATTATTATAAAGTAAATATATAGCTTTTCTTTCCTTCTACCTATTTCTTCGCTTCGCTTCCTCTATTACGCCAACGCCAACAAAGCATT
>JANTOQ010925328.1:0-17907 GCA_027564595.1 Bythotiara depressa | reverse complement strand
TTTAAAAAGTGGTGTTCCTCATTTTTGAAGCTCTTTAATCCTGAAAAGTTTCATTTTAAACCATACTTCCCCTTTAAATTACCATACCTGAAGACTTGGAAGGATTACCTACTGTTTACAGCAAAGTTGTATTACACACAAAAGAAGGCTTTAGGCATGCGGACATTTGCACACCATTTATTTGTATGACGTGTGTGGAGGAGATGGGATGCCACTCCAATACAATATATCCTTAAACACACAACATTGATTCTGAATAACATTAATATTTAAAAACTGATTATTTAATTTCCTTACATGATGATGATGCTGATAGATTATTATAATCATTATAACAGGTTATGCTTCTAATTAGTCTACAGCATGGAAACTTTCATTACAAGTTTATTTATATATTTCAATTCAAAGTCAGTCAGTTTCAGTTTCTAAAGGATCAAAGTAATGAAACTCACAAGAATTATAACCCTTAATTTATCTGTAATTAACAATTCTAATTGACACAGATTCTTAATTAAGATTCTGCTATATCCTATTACAAAAACTAAACATTACTGACTAATATTGGCACATTTTTTTCAACATAATGGGAAGAAATGGTTACAACATGTAAAATAAAAAACCAATAGAATTTGTAATAGCTTATTGCTGATATTGATGTCATTCATGATTGACCTTATGTATTTCATAATTATTGCAATTAAACTAATTATTGTTAATAAACTGCACACTGTCACAACTAATGAAAGAACACATGTAAAAAAGCTTACTCATAGAAAGTTACAAGAATGACATTATGTACATAGCATTGGAAATGTAACCTTTTGACTTGGTCAATAAAAAAATAAGTATATTTTACAAAGTTGAACAGTTTACTAAAGAACATGGATCATAATGCAGGTCAGAAATTCAAGACTATCATATTCATGGCTCTCTTTCACAGTATAACATCAAAACAAATATTAGTTGAAAGAAAAATTACTCAAGATATATATAATACAAGTATGGGATGTGATTATGGTACCAGCTACAGTATTGAAGATAATAAATGCCAATGTAATAACAACGGAAAAAGTAATACATTTTTTTCAGAACATCAAAGCAAAGCAAAATGTTTTAACGATATGAAAGGAACAGTAGGTATGTATTTAATAATAAAACACAATTATGTTGTTTTAGATTATTCTAGTGTTACAGAAAATACTGAAAATAATGAACAACTATCAATGAATGGTAACAAAATAACCAAAAATAATAAATAATAAATAATAAATAACCAAAAAATAACCAAAAAACTACTGAGTTTTAAAACTTTTATTCAATTTCACCAAAACAAATAGCCTGTTAAAGGCCCATTTCCACTGAGGAACATATTCTCCAGATAAAGACTTCCTGTTTTCTATGTTTTTCCCAACACTTCAGTGGTAAGTATAATACATATACAGTATGAAATTTCTTGAGTAAAAACTAATTTAATATGTATGTGTAATGATGATGCAAGCCTTTAGTGGTGGCTACTATATGTTTAACTATAATCTCATATTGTCTACATTGGTTAGTGAGGGGCCGACCTTCCCAGTATTTTGGGTAAGATGTTACCATGTGTGACTTTACCAGAAATCATACTATATTATATAGTTTTTAACATAGCAATAATCTAACAATCCATCACTATGAAAGAATCTAAAAATAAGATGAGAGCATGTTTTGTATCTCATAATAGATTGTGAAATGTTGCTAAGTAATTAGTACCATTAGATTCTTTTGGAAAACATGTAGAAATGCTAAAAAGACTGATTATTATTCTGTCCTTATTTCGGTTCTCCATTAAGTATTATTATTTTACTTCCAAAATATTTGAATAATTAAATTTTTTTAAATTTGAGTGAAATATTGGATCTTTATTTTAAGACATTAGGAACTTATTTATGCACCTTTGGTTTTCACCGGTGCAGTTATGGCTTGTATCCTGGCCAGAAGACACTGGAATTGATACTCCATTATGATATGCTTTAAATGCAGTGTTGTCGGCCCAATAAGAGCCATCAACTGATGGTATACAGGCCTTGGGAAGGTAAGTTAGAGCAATGTTTCACCTATCTCTAATGGTAAATTAACTCCGGTTAGCAACATCAGCACGGATAGAGAGCTGGGGATAAGTCCCAAGGATGTTATAACTCTCTGTTACTTACATAGTTACTAATACAGAATGATTACTGTAAAGTTAACACAGTGAAGAGTCATTTAGCTAACTAATGTAGACAATGAGATATCAGGAATGTATAAAGGCTGGTTGAAATAATTCCTTGAAAAATAAAAATAGCTCAAATAAATGATCTTATAAACAATATGTAATTCTTTACAAAACTTTAGTCAGTATGTCATTTCATCTTATTGTGCTCTGGTCCTTTCCATCATATTCACATATTCATTAAATATTTCCCTCCCATTTAGAATGCAGTGGTATTATAGTTTGGACAGGAAATGCAAGGACTCAGAAGATAACAAATCCTATTATTTTCTGTACCCAACCATCAATAAAAAGTGTAAAAATTTGGGATTATAATATAAATGATAACACTGGTGTATGGAGTTCTTCTTGGAATGAGAGTCTTATAAAATTATTGACAGTAACATCAACAACAAGGAATTCTATAAAGGTAGATAATGAATATGACAACTATTTCTACAAGTTTATATGTTTTTTAAAGGGATTGTACTCTGCAAAATCAGGTTAAGGTTAATAAGGCGATAGTGTAGAAATAATAATATACTAAAATTTAAATTTACTTTTCCACCATATGGCAAATTAACCACATAAACATTAAGTTTTATTTGCTTTCCACAGCTCCTTTCCACTTGCTTTGATGCCATGTCAGTTGAGCATTTAAAAAAGGCCAAATTAACGACACCAGATTTTGAGTTATTATGATAATAGAAGATGCAAAACATATGTGGGAGGAGCTTCAATTTTTCAATATAAATAAAGAGAAACATATTTTTGTGGTAAGATATACATTTTTATCGAAAAGACGGTGGCAGGAAGCAAAATAAAAATGGCAGAAGGACGAAGGAACAAAGTTTAGGTGTGTATTTCTTCCTCTGGATGTAACATCAAACAAAAATAATTTTGAATTCACTTATATATATGTTTCTACAATGTTGTTGTTTTAAAGTACAATCGCTTTAAATTATATTCTAATTTTGTTCTTTATGTCTCTCATCTCACCTGTAAAACCAAAAGATAGGGAAAGAAACATTATATGAGAGTAATGTATGTGCTGTTTCTTTCAGAAATTCACAGAAACGTGGATTTCTGATCTCTTCAGCTTTTGTGTATGAACTTCTAATAGCAATCAGCATTATTTTGACTAACAACTGTTGATAATGTAAAAATGTTGTCATTTACATAGTAAAGTTTTCATAAAATTAAAATTGTCACCTTTACTTTTCACTATTACAAAGTAGTGTTACACCAAATAGGTAAAGTTACTGGGTTTTTTTCGGGGGACTTAATTTTCTTTTTAAATTACAGATAAGCCGTAAAAAGGCAAACTGGAATGGTTTGTTGATACAAATACAGATGTCATGTGGTATGCATACTGAATGTATTAAATTCACTGGCAAAAGATACTGTAAGTAGTAGATAATCATTTTAAAAACAAAACGAGTGGATTTGTTTTTAATAGTGTTGCCTTTTTCTGCTTGACATACTATATCACTGTACAATAAGCACATATACCACTAACAAATTGTTACATACTGCTCAAGCATTTATTCTGTCTTATTTCTGCATCATAGTTCTAGTTCCTGTTGATATAATTATGTACATATTATGGTCACTGCATGTACTCATGTGGTTAGTAGAAAGGCCATTGGGAAAGCATATGTATCATAATTTTAATTATATTTCTTACCTGTCTGGAATGGACCATGTGTGACCTATATAATCAAGGCAATCAAGGCAAACACATGTTTTGTGAACTCTTTTCTATTCAGGATCTTAACAGAAAGAATTATTCGTGATGACTAATCACTGTGTAATTAAACTTAATATGATTAAGCAGAAACTCACTACATGGTAATTGTTAGTTCCAAGAACATTCTTTATTATTCTCTGAGATAAGACCATTATGAATAATAAAGGAACTAAAAACAAAAATATCTCTTAGAACCGTTTTAGAAGCTCACTACAGTAATTAAATTTGATTATATCATCTGTCCGCCATTTTAATATAATATCGTTGAGTATTATATGTATTTGTATATGTTAGAAACAGCAGTAAAAAGAAATAAGTTTTCTGAAGCGTAACAATGGCAATATTGTGACATTTCTCAGAAAGATATTTTTGTGAACTGTGAACTTTAGTTCCATCACGATTTTATAAAACAACATCTAAAATTAAAACATATCTAAACTTTAGATCCGTTATCATCAAATAAAGATATATTGCAGTTACCAGAAAATACAACAACATCGAGAACCAGCGGAGGTGTGAACATCACTATTATTATTGCTGGTGGCACTGCTGCAGCTTTTTTAATCTCTTTGGCAATAGCACTTACCTGTTGGAAAATGAGGTAAGCTTTCCTTTTTTGTAAATACTGCAGATTAGAAACCAACTACTGAATTTTGTTTAATTTGTACAGTTAGAGAACTCACTTCTGGTTTGGAAGGATATGGATTCAATTCCCAGCTGAACCTATAAGATTATGAATACTCAGATACCCATATGCTAGAGAGAACTAGAGAGTGAATGGGGTGGATATTGAAGGGAACAACCTGGCAGAATAAAATTGGCTGTGTCATATGACATCACAAAATCCAAATTTTTCCAAGGTCCAATTTAATTAAAGGCTTTATTATATTTATGCTCTGGAAATTCCTGAGATTTTATTTTAAATTATAGTTGAACTAAACATAATTTCCTTTGTAGTAATTAACATAAAAATGCAGGACACAGGAAAGAGTACTTGTCTTGCTTTAATGCAACTCTTTACAAGGAAGATATGTATATATATATTTATTTCTCAGGATAACAAGGTCAATCTAATAATGTCTATACAAAAAAACAATATTTATTTCTATTTTAGGATAACAAAATCACAAAGTATTGAAGAGGTATTGATTGAATATTTTTTAATCATTTTTTAATCTACTCCTTAAATGGTGTGATTATGCCATGTGTAAGATATTTGGAGATAGGGTAACATAACATTTAACATGGTTCAGTCAAGATTTCTAATTTTTACTTAGTATATAAAAAATCATGCCAAAAGACATGCCACCACAGTGTTCTGCCTGGTGGGTAAGAAATTTTTTTAAATTTCAATGCTATAGATTGTCGGAGATGGAAGGTGACCACAGTAATATTTGAAGCATAGAAAATCTTCCTAACAGGGTGGAATATCATTTACCAAATTAACAGTAGTGTTTTAAAAGCATTACATTTATTTCTTTAAAATATCACCAGCTTTTGCAAGGAAATGAGCAAATGTATATAAGTAGCCTTCTGTCCACCATAGGTAGAAAATCCAACATTTCAGCACTATGAAGACAAGAACAAACCCATCACCATTCCAAGAAATACTCAAATACCCAACAGCAACACTCAAGTGTCAATGTATACTGAACTGTTACCCGAATATAGAAACATCAAGCCAGAATATACAGATCTTGGAACAATACAAAAGAAAATTCCATACTATCAAGAACTTGAAAGTGACTCAGTAATATATAGCACAAATAACTCTGCAAAATGGAGTGAGGAAGAATCACATCACTACAGCGATGTTACAAAGCTAGGTATTCAAACAAAGGAAGATAACAAAACAGAAGTTGTCCATTCACCAATGTATTATCAACGTGATGCTACGTTACCAAATAAAACAGAAACAGATGATTATTATTACAGTACACCAATAGATGAGCTGAGGGAGATAACAGATGAATATGCTACAGTTCAACGCAAATCTCTATTAGCAAATAAAACAGAAACAGATGTTTATTATTACAGTACAACAATAGATGAGCTGAGGGAGATAACAGATGAATATGCTACAGTTCAACATGAATCTCCATTAGCAGATGAAGCAGAAACGGATAATTATTATTATAGTACGCCTATAGATGAGCCGAGGGAGATAACAGATGAATATGCTACAGTTCAACGTGATGCTACATTACCAGACAAAAAGAAAACAGATGAAGAAGATGATTATAGTACAGTTATAGATGAGCTGAGTGAGATTACAGATGAATTTGATAACTAAAATCAAGTAAAACAGACAAACATCTACTAAATGGGAACTAGATTTAACATCGTAAATTATTTTAAACCGTTCACAATAAAAAAATATAAGTTAAACATAAAAGGTGGCCATGAAACTTTAATGACAAATAAAATTATTTTATTATCAATTAAAAGATATGACAATTATGTTTGTTCTATGCCCTAATTATGTCTACATATATTTCTGCTAACCCTAGTCACACTATATCTCTTGTATTTTCTTTATAATTGCAACTATTATAATTTCATAGAAAACATTAGATATCACAGTTTTCATTATAATATTTCAGAATTAATCATTAATACAGTTAAAATTGAAACTATTATTATTTCATTTTACAGAAAACATTAGAATACAGAATAAATTAATTCTGAAATTATAACAAAAAACTATGAAAATATTTTTCATGAAACTATAATGCCCACAAATAAAATGATACTGGCTGCAATGAAATTCTAATGGTGTAATAAAAGGCATAAATATTTGAAATATTATAATTTATATATATTATAATTATATTATAATATTATATATAACCAAGCTGCACATAGTGTCATTTGAAGTAGATGGAACAAAAAGCTCTTGATAAACTTTACAACATTTTATTCCAATTCTTACAAGCTATAAAGATTTAAATACTTGTTAGGTTAGTGGGACTTAAATTATAAACTTCCCAGTTTAAAACATCAAACATGAATACCAATATCAAACATGAATACTAACTTATCATTTCTGTCAGTTTAAATTAATAATAATTGTCATTATTATATTCTTAGTACATATTTCAGGATGTACAACGATGTAGGAATATAAGTTGTACATCAAACTTTGTTTAACAAAAATAAGTTGTTTTATATAAAACTGTTTTCCCACAACCTTGCATTAAAGTGTTTATTTATGTATTTATGTATTCCACAAATTTATGTGAAAGTGGCAAACAGTATAAAGAGCCAATGACTGATTTAATTACTAAAAAAATCATAGTTACTTTCGGTACTAATGTCACTGTAGTTGCACTTCACAGTTGGGCAATGAGGGTTGCCTCACTTACCTTAGAATTAGATGAATTTTAGGCTTTGAGGTGTTCTGAAACGCACAGATCAGTGAAGTAAGGACACATTATAGGTTTTACAAAAATACAAAAACATGTGTGTGTGATCCTACTGTTGCCAATTTACTTTTTTTCTGAATAACTACAGGAAAATGGCCAACACACAAACAGAGGGCTTTAATTAATAAGCTGCATAATTACCATATATTTTGTCCAGGATTGTAGATTCCTCAAAATATCAAAATGCAGACAGGAATTCAATATGTTTCTTATAGTCATTTTTTATTTTTTTGAATGTATATATAATTTTCAGGATAATATTTTTATGTATAATAAACTGGATGGAAAAGATGTTTGAGATAGCAATGAACTTGTATTCTGTTTTCTGTATCAACAAGAAATTTGAATGTACAGCATATGCTGTAAAATAAGAAAATTTGACTTTTTCTTCTTGTTTCTCCTATGATTCATAATTCATGTTAATAAGGGCTGTTTCTTCAGCAAATACATTATCTGCTTTATACATAAGTGCATATTGAAGAATTGTTCAAACTGAAAAAACAAACATAGCAGGTTGAAAATTTATAAATCATGTTTTTAATTTATTTTTTGTCCCCTGAGTAGAAATGGGCAAATTACATAAGTTTATTATTTATTTCATCTGTTCTTCATAACCAATAACATTTGGTCTAGTAAAGATTAATTTCTTCATGGAATATATGACTTTAATTTTTTCCCTGATTGGTTTTAAATTTCAAAGATGATACACATGCTAAATTACCTGACTTTTTCAGGTTTTCATGGACTATATTGAAATTCCTTGACATTTCCAGGTTCCAGTCTGCACTATTATGCAAGGAAATATTTTGTTTATGTTCTATGCACATCAAGCACATAAAATATTTTGTTATTATTATGTATAAACAGTATCCAATCATAAAATATACAAACAAGGTGTCAATTTCACCAAAACAGTTGATGACACAGTAATGGCAAAAGATAAGAACCAAAAATAAGGTTGGAATCTTCTACTTGAACTAAACTTTGAGAATCTAAAGTAAAGCTGAACATAAAGTAAGGCTGAACATAAAGTAAGGCTGAAGATGAATTTATGTGTTTACATGTTGTTATGGCTAGAACTGTATTGTCTTGCTACTGTGGCAAGATCCACAGAGTCAAAAGAGGTAAACAAAACCAAGAATTTCGACAAATATTGTATTCTTTCTTGAAAATTCAACCATGTTTTTGTATTTTTCATTCTGTCTTCATGCTTATATAAACATTTCACTTCTACTACTGAAAATTCACCTTGAGAGAGACAATAATATACTTATCACAGGCAGTTGTTAATTTCCATAATGGTGGAATACAGTGAAAAACAAGACCATTTTTTCATTTGTAAAGTTAGCAAGACATAAAAATATAGGAAGCATCTTGTGTTTCATTTATAAATAGGTGTTTAATGTAGGTAAGCTATTCATATGACCTACATAGTAGGCAAGGAAATGTGGAGGGTACATTTGCAAAGAATGTCACTGTGGAGGAGGGCACACAACAGGGTACCACAGAAGGGTGGCTGGTATTTCATTATCACATAAATGGTTTCAATCTGGTTTCAATCTTGAAAAACACCACTGTAGATGAGAGCGAATGTCATAGCAACATTGAAGGTGTTGCCAATAATCAGCTACATTATGATGGTAGTTATAATACCTTTTATTTACTGTACCTATCAAATTTCAAGCCCGTATTATGAACATTACAAAGAATGTCTGATTATTATAAGTTCCCTCATTCCTCCAAAACTGCATTTTCTCAGAGCAATTTCCTACATTTATTTTGACTTTTAAAAATAAATATCTCAAAATATTGTTAGTGATATTATTGATAATAGTGATATGATAAGGTAAAAGAATTTTGGGAAGTTAACTAGCACAGAGTATAGATTTTCAAAATAATGACTCTAATTGCTTGAATAGTTAAACATGTCATTAACTTGAATTTGGTACAGAAGCAGACACTGGGGTGTTCCAGGAAAAAACCTTTGTGGTAGAATTATAGAAAGCTGCTGAACTCTTCTAAGAACACCTCTATTTCCCAGAAATACATTTTTATTTTCTTAGAATACCTCAATCATACAGGAATAAAACATGAACACCGATTTTTGCATGGAGTCTACGCAAATTATTTTTGTTACAACAGTTTAATTTTACGAACAGCTCATTTTGCCAGGAAAGGAATAATGTCTGATTAATGAAATTTGGTATATTCTTAGAACAGCTCCAATTGCTAGGAGAAAAGTAATTTGCTCTAGAGCACCAAATTCAATACTCTGTTAGAACACCTCCATTTATAGTTGTTTGTGAAATTTCCACTTGGGTTTAAAAATACACACATTTTAACAACATTCCATGTAACTCCCAAATAATGAAAGCAGAGCTTTATCACAATGTAATCTGGAAAATATGAGGAATTTGAAGTTTCGAAAGCAGCCAAATGAGATGTTCTAAGAAATAGGTGTTCTTGAGGGGTAACCTTCCTGGTAAATTGAGGTGTTCTAACGAAATACTAAATTTGATGTTCCTGGCAAATTAAGGTTTTCCAGGATCAATTTCTTCCTACCATAAAATTTGAGCTGTTCTAAGAAATTATTTTCCCTCTCCTGGCAAAAAGAGGTGTTCTAGGAAGAAGATTTTTAGTTCCTTGCAAAATGAGGTGTTCTAGGAAGAAATAATTTTGTTCTGGCAAATTGAGCTGTTCTACAAAAACTAATTCACTTGAAAAATGTTTTAGTTCCTGGCAGATTGAGGTGTTCTAAGGAAAAAACGAGTTGTTGATGGCAAATTTAGATGTTCTAGGAAAATAAAAACATCTTACTGGGAAATAGAGGTGTTCTAGAATACTTCAGCAACTTTACAAGATTTTACTAAAAAAGTCCTTCCTGGCATTTTAGAACACCTGTTTTCCTAGAACAGGCTGCTTCTGAAGTTTATTATGTCCTTCTGATCCAAAACCTTTAGAAAGAACAGAAGAAGAAGATGAAAGACAAAAGAAATAATAAGAACTATTGATAAATATTATCAGCCTATTTATTATTTAAGATCTAAAAAATAAAAATAAAAACTTATTCTTTTCATTAAATTTATTGGTAATCATTTAGAAAGATAATCTAAATAGAAAATTAAATTATTTAAATAAAACTTTTCAAATTTATCATTTCACTGGTTTAAATGTGTTGCAGCAGGGGGCAACAAGATGGCTAATGTATTATCTTTTCATGGAGAAATCAGGGTTTTTTTCCATTTTCATATCTGGAGTTCTAAATTAAAATTTGTTTTTAACAACAAATATTCATGGAGGATACAAGGGATAAAAAAAAGTTATCAACATTTGGTGAAGGAACCATTTAAAATTATCATTTTTTCAACTTTTATTCACAATCTCTTGAAATTGAAAAGTTACAAAATACAATCAAGGTCATTGGAAAAGGTATATCATTAAAAACTAATATTGAAATAATTGAAATTTTTTCCTGCTACAACCTGAAGTAACCAATGCAATGCATTTGTCTATTGTATTAAATCATGAGCCATTCTCTGTTTATTTATCAGGAAGCTACCACCAACAGTAGAGCATGTTTCTCATTTCCTTTCACAGTCACACATCAGTCACATTCTTCATGCACTTTCTCAAACAACAACTTATTATAAAACATTATTATTTGTATATTATTGATTTAATTTTTACTTCACAATCTAATCTAATTACAGAAACTGGTGTGGATCAAACATTATTTCCAAGATGTCAACATCAAAAATTATGTTTTGTTAAATTAAACTTAAAAATGCACTTTCCTCCTCCATAAAAACATCTTAAATGGGGCTTTTCCAAAGCAAATATTTAGGGAAATCTGTGAAGCCTTTCAACTTGGACCCAAAGGTTGGGAGTTTAAATTTGTCACAGTACAGTGCAGAAGTATCTTCACAAAATCTATAGATCATGTTTGTGTGATAGTGGCCCATAAAAGTGATACCTACAATGCAATATGTGAATGTGCTCCTGTGGAGTAGTGTTATGTCATGTGAATGTTTGTAAAGATCTCTGAGCTGAAAGCTTTTAAAAAAAAATAAAAAAATCCTGAAACAAAAATAATTTAAACATTTTTAACAAAAAAGGGAACTTTTCCGAAAAAATTAATAGGTGCATAACGTCAGAAGGTCAGACATTTTTTGGGGGCTAGATTAATGTTTGGGTATATTTTCCATTGCAGGTGTTTATGCCACACATTGTGCACTCATCCTTTATGGTTATTATTGCATCACAATGTTTTTGAACCAATCAGTAGAAAAGTCCAATAAAAATTATATTTCATGTTTTAGCAACATTTTAAAACACCTTTTTATCAACTTAAAAACTCCATATTTCTAATCTTGTGGTTTCTACTATCATAATTCAAGTAATGAATTATGTAACAGGATAACTCTTGTTAAACATTTATTACTTCAGTTATTTGTGTTCAGAATGAATAAAGAAAAAGAAAACAGAGGGAGTATTTAATAAGGTTGTTATGAATATACAAGTTTAGATGAAATCCTTCTAAAAACAAATAAGCAACTTGAACATGATAAAAAATCATACTCATTGTGAGAAGTGAAACATGTATGGGAGTGCAAGCTGTGTGAAAAAAAATATTCTACTTATATTTTTTCTACCAAACATATTTAAAACAAATGAAATATTAATAGAAAGATGGAGCAAAGGAGATTCTTTTATTGGCAATGGTTTAAGATGTACAACAGCAACTATGAGTTATAGATATTTGGATGACTTGAGATGCCATTGTTGTGTCAATCAACCTTGTACATTTTTTTCCAAACACAGAGAACAACCAAAATGTTATGAGGATTATTCAGATATATCAGGTAGGTTTCAAGTTATTATACTGAAGGGAGGAACTTGGAATGTTGTAAATCTAATCAATACAAACATTTGTACTAAATCACATGTCATTCAAACAAAATAATATATGTATTGTCCTTTAGTAATCTTTAAACCACTGTAAGTATTAAAATATCAAATGTTTCATTTCATTTCAAGATATTGAACTTTTTGTTTCTCTCTCTCTCTCTAACTTAAATTATGTAACTATGATTGTTTGCTTTATTACTATTATTTTACTTTAACATTCAAGGTTTTGTAACATTCTCAATCTTATCACCAGCCATCACCATCCCTTTAGAACATATGTTTTTTGTTATTTATTACCCCCTCCTCCTTAACCCTAAATCCCCCCGCCCCCTTATAGTTTTATTCTCATAACTTTTTTTTGCCTTCCTGTGCATCTCCTAAATTTTGTGACATTTAGTTTTTATCTATTACCTACATTAAAGGAGAGCAGAGCGTTCAAAATAATTCAGTCTAAATTTGTTCATTACAATGCAAAAATCAATTTTAGAAAATTTAACGCCACAAAAACGTTTAATTCTGAAGATATTTGCTTACAAAGTTAGGTAATATTGCCTCTCACTGCTCACCATTTTATCGTCATCCGCTAAAAATGAAGAAGTCTGAGCACTAATTTTGACATATCAAAACAAGGCAAGATGATTCAGTGTTGTTGTAGTCAGAGCGAAGCTTTTATTGTCAGCTGAAGCATTTGCAGCATATTATAATAATCATTTTCATAATCAATCAAAGATCAAAGATTTTCTAATGTTTTATAGAAACATAAAGATTTTTCTCTGAAATGGACAGGTTGTTTACTATCTATGCATTTTTTAACCCACCTTTGGGTAAAGTATAGTAAAAGTTTGAATTGATTTAGAAGAGACCTGTCTTGTAAAACAACTTGGTTGTTACTAACAGTAAACAAAGTAAACATCATGGAGTTTGATCAAGAATCTTTATTTAGGGTTGTATGAGTTAAAAGTGTCTGAGAAAAAGAAGAGTTGGTTTTATTTGCTTTGCTTTGTTGCTTCGTTGCTTTGCTTTGTTTTCTTTGTTTCAGAAAATAAATATTAAACTCATAAGAAATGCCGAAGAAGTTGAAGAAGAAATCAACTTCATTTTATGAATAATTTTATATGAAGTCGTTCTTTGGTTAACCGGACTTCCGTTTGGGCTATTGCTATCACCAAGGAACCCTTGCTATCACTACAGTCGAGCATTTCGAGACATTCTCTACTTTTTTCAAAATACTCAATACTCTATATTATATATATTACAATAAAATACATTTTAACTTTCGAATAAAACTTTAAGACTTTACTTAGCTTATTTGGATCCAATATTTTAGTACGCTTGTCTCTTCACATAAACATTCATAGAGTCGCAAAAATGACGTCACAATTTTGTGCGTTCCAGAAACAACCGTAGTAGCTAATTCATAAACAGTGTCTGCAATGGCGACGACAGTGATAAGTTTTGATTGAGGTTTTTATGTATGTAAAAGCTTTTTTGGCCAAACTTTTTGAACTTTTCAGTATTATTAGACATAATAAGGCAAATTTATGCTTAAAAAAATATATTCCAAGCCACCGTATTTTCGCTGTAATTGACCTTTTGTCAAGGTCACTTATTTTTATGTTATAAACATTGAATTATAAGGTGTAAACAAAGATATTGACATTAAAAATTACTGTGTTATGTATGATGTATAAATAATAAAAAAATTTAAATTTTACCAAAACATTTTTTGACCAATTTTGGTCAATTCTTGATAACGTCAGCAAAAAATTATAAGTGAAAAACAATCTACTTGATATGGTCTTTACTCATACCAAGTTAGAAGTAGCATGCATTAGTGGTTTCCGAGATCTTACGTGAAGGAGGAGGGGGGGGGGGTGATTTACCCCCATACCAAACAACCTCCTGAAAGCCCATGCCAATTAGGGTTAAAGGAAATCATGCACTCTTGAGAGACCCATCCCACTCTATGTATGCATTTATCACCTAGCTGACCCCTATTTTTCTAGTTTTGCATGACACTTTTTCAACGTGAAAGTAAAACATACTCTCCTCTTTAATGTTTGTTCCTCTTTAACATTGTTACACAATATAGTGAGAAAAGTACCAATTTTATGCATACATACTAAAAAGCTAACACTAAACCAAACCATTATAACAGTATGCATGATGGCATCAACATAAATAAAGGCATAAAGTTAATAGGACTTCCATGGCTGTTGATTTGATGAGTATATTTTTTAATTTGCCTATTGAGACAATTTCAAAACGTTCCACAACAATATAGTAATATTAAATTATACCATTGTTTTTTACATGAATATATATACATATATATATATATATATATACAAAATGCTAGGGGATGTCAAAATGCTAGTGATTATATTAGAAGCCATTTAACCATTAAAAACACTCCATTTATGATTTTTTAGACAATGGAATGAGCTTTCATAAAAAGAAACAAAATATTAACAGAAATGAGTTTGCTACAAATTTCTCAGACTTTGTAAAAAAAAAATTTCCAAGTCAACTTTGATATAAATTTCCAGAGAAGAAAAAAGAATATTTATATAAATAAGTACTTTTTATGCAGGTAAAGGCATATGTAAATATTTGCACAAATCCTTCTTTCACTGGCAAGTGTTTGGTTTTCATAATACTGAAAAACAGGACACTTTTTACTGGCTTTTTGTAGTCCCTAATCACTAAAAAACACATTTTATGTAAATTATTTTCTTTTGGTGAAATTTGCTGAAAATGATGCTAGGTAACTTAAGCATAATAATCTACTGATGCCAACTGAATGCCTAATAATATATGGCTAATTATATTCTTACTTGAACTGCAACTATGTTAAAACATAATTATAAATAATTATATATATATATTTCCTTTTATAGGTTGCAGAAAAGGTCTCCAAACAATTGATAGAGACCAAAATACTGTTGATAAACTTCACATCAAGGACTGTGGTATGAGAAAAATTTCTAAAGTCGATGTTTGGGATTATAACAACACTAACAATAAAGGTGTATGGAATATCTGGACAAAAATGTTTGTGCCGTTTTTGCAAGTCACTTTATACAACAGTGTGTATGCTATTAAAGTAATTATTTTTTTCTTCTCTGTTAGTTTAAATGACCATTACATAAACCAAAGGATATCCAGACAAGCATTAAAAACCATGTACAGTATATATATTGTTATACAAACAACAGTGAATATTTTAACGGTACTTTTTAGATGTTGAAATTAATTGTGATACTTTTCTTGTTGTTGTTTTTGTTTTGGAGGGAGGGGGCATTGTGATGATCCCCCAGGTGGGGTTTCACATTTTAGACATATTGAAGGCTTAAAAGACTAACTGTTAAAAGGTGTGTAAATTAAGACAATACATAAAAAGCCTCACTGTTCCACGAGGCTGGTTACTGCCTCACTGTTCTATGAAGTTGGTCATCTAGAACAACTAACATAAATGCAAAAGAAAGCATACTCTAAAGACTGTGTGAAAAGCGAATAAACCTCTTCGTGGTCTCAGAGAAAACCTCTTATTTTGAGCATGTGCAATAAGTTTTTAAATGTAAACAACAGTAGGTAAACTTTAACTAAACTATGAGACTTTGACTGGGAGAAAAGTAGCAGTATTTCTTTATCTGGAGTTATAGCAAGCTACTTGCTAGGAATGTTTCATTATGTTGTAACTAACATTGTTTCATTTTTTGACAAATGTTATATTAAATAATATTGACAGTTTCTTGCAGAAATAGTTCATGTTTTATCTGTCCTGCCCAAAATTCTCTTATAATAAGATAAACTTACCTATCACTTTTTTAAACACTCAACGATGGAGTTCTGTTGTTTCTGAGACTGAAAAGGTCTTTTAAGAAATGAGAAATCAATTAAACTGTGTTCCAAATGAAAGCAGCTGTAGACACTGTTACCTTTAATAATAGAACAAAACTTTACCGGGGCTCGTAATAAAAGAGAATTCTCACCAAGGTCATTTTCTTTATAAAATTTTCTCTCAACACAAAAGACATGTTGTTAATTTAATAATGCTGAATCTTAGAGCTATGTTCACCAAATTTGACAACTTAGCAAAAAATAATAATATACAGAACGATATCATGACACTAATTACTGTGTTATGTAAAATATAATGTTAATTCCACTTCATTCCGCAAGATAATAACCTTGAAATTTGTTTATTTATTTCTTCATTTTTAAACAGGAAATTTGGCTGATGATATAATGCACTGTTGTCAATTCAGGAGAATGACTTTGTTTTTAGTTTACTGAGCACATTTAACCTTCATCACGCAGCGAACTAGATCTGCCTATTTTAAAACATTTTGTCTTCCCAGCTTTTACATTGTTATTTTCCTTTATGTTCAATAATTAACCCCCTGGAAAAAGAACTGATTTGATTCATTTCTGGAGCTGTAGAAATTTACAGCAGACAGATGTATATATATTTTAAGCATTACATGCTCAAATTAGGAGAATGGTTTAGTGAACAAGGTTATCCGTCTAAATTAATAAATTCCCAACTAGAATGTGTTCTTACAAAACAGACGGCAGAGGTAAAATAGGTGTACTGTTTGTTGTGACTTACCAGCCATGATTAAGTAACCTCAGTTTGTTTCATAATAACAAAATATCAACCTCTCTTTTACCAACAGGACGAAGTTAAGATAGAGTTTACTCCTAAGACTTTTTTTGCATCTTTCCGTAGTCCTAGGAATTTGAGAAGTCGTCTAGTTAGACCCAAATTAAATCCTCTCTAAAGGAAGGTTGGATCATCTAAATGTGGAGGAATATGTTGCCAAACATGCTTAAGATCTAAGGATGGCACTGTCAACAAGATTAACCTACACCTTAGTTGTATAAATGACAAGTGTCTTGTATATTTATTAACTTGTAAAGTTTGTGGCATTCAATATGTGGCTACGGAAAGTTTAGATTCCCATGTATTAACTTGCAAAGTTTGTGGCATTCAATATGTGGCTATGGAAAGTTTAATAATTATAAGGCATGTCAACAAAAGCTCTCTGTGGTGAAGATCACACTCAAGCTTTTTACATGAACATGAGTGAAGGTCATTCCAGTTTTTACTAGAAGATTGCAAAAAAACGTTATTTGACAAGACTGATTGTTGACCCTCTTCAGAGAGAAAGTTTGTGAATTCGTAAGTTAAAATCCCTTAAATCATATAGGCTTAACATGGAGGAGAGATTTTGGTGTATATTCAATTCTTTTTTTTACAACTTTATGAGTTTTGAGTACTAATTATAGAAAGGTTGTATTTTCTACTGTTTACTTATTTTTATTATTTGTAATTATTACCATTAGGTAAACATTTACAATTATGACAAATGAGTTTGTTCACAACGATTATCTTCTGACGAAGACAGTGGTATTCTCTCTGAATATCTTAAGTGAAACATACACATTTGTATATATGGCCGCGGTTAGTTAAAAGTTCGGTCATTGTTCGTTTTCTCCAAAAAATCTTAATGCGCAATGCGGTAATGATTAATTATTAATTATTTTCTAGTGATGATGAACAACAAAGATTTTGTTTATTACCTTGCAAC
>JANTOQ010924218.1:0-16175 GCA_027564595.1 Bythotiara depressa | reverse complement strand
GGTATATCAAGTATGCTTTGCGTGTTTCAGTGTCTATTCCTGAAATACATGGGAAACTGCTCATGAAGCAATGCTGAAGAAATTGTCAAAAGGTTTCTTCACGCTTCGAGAGCACATTTATACACTTTTAATTAAATTTTTTTCAAGTTTCGAGAGCGAATTTTAATCGCATCCCATGCTGAAAAGATGTCCCGTGCTCCGTGGAAATAACGACTGGGAAAATTTGGCAAGCTCAAACATATATCCGTATGGTCCCTGCACTTTACTGACCAGAATTGACCGGACGTCCGTGTTATTGGTGTTATCGTTGAAGTAGAATAAGCTGTTCACGGGGGTTCAGATATAATTTTAAATAAAAAATAAAAAATTATTTTCAAGCTTCTAGAAAAGAGTTTTATATGGGGCGAATGCACGTGTTTTATAGTGAAAAAGTATGCAAATCGTTAATATAAATTAATTAAATATGTTTTGTCAAGAAGAAAGTATAGGGAGCATGTTGTTTATGCAGCAAAGCGGCAATAACATACCTCGGAGGTAATTTTGTTCTCTTCCCTCTATGTTTTGTCTTGTATACAGACATTAGACCATTTTTTAGGCTAGTCGCTAAGCAATTTTCTTCCTCTCACTTTCTTCTTTACTTCCAACTATTTTTTGAATGAGAATATCTGTGAAAACTAATCTGTGCAAATTATTAGGGTCCCGTTATATACCAAATTAATAGTGTCAATTTCAACTCAGTCTACATTTTAGACTAGTTTAGTCGATTCTTCTTTACAATTCCCGGCCCGCAGCGCATGGGGCCCCCGTGGGTAGAAGGACTAGGAAAACATGGTAAGCTCACAGCACTTAGTCGGCCAGACTTGGACCGGTCGGCCGTGACTTTGATGTCATTGTTGAAGCACAATAAGCTTTTCATTCGTATAGTTTTTCTCACAGGTTACACAGGTTATTATTTTTCAAACTTCTAGAAAGAGTTTTATATGTTGCGAATGCACGTGTTTTGGATTGGAAAAGTTTTCAATCGTTAGTATAAAATAATTAAATAAGTTTTGCCAAGAAGAAAGTGTTGGGAGTGTGTTGTTTATGCAGCAAAATAGTAATAGTAATAGCATAGATTGTGAGTGTCATGTCTTTCAATAAGAAAATTCAATTGAAATCAGACTTACATAGTAACTGTTGTTTTTCTAGCTTTAAATAAGGTATCAATAATAAAAATAATATCATGAAAACCTGGAAACAATTTCAAGACTGACCCTGCTCAAAGAACATTGAGATAGTGTACGAGTTCAGCTGGATTCATACACCGGTTTCCCAGTTAATTACACACATCGTTAGAGTGATAGTGATTTTCCCTTTTGTCCAGCAATCTTGCAGCGCATATAGCTTACTTCTGTCCGTCTACTTTGTGTATTGTCGTAGGATTCATGACTATATATTATTTTTAACAGATAGCTTCGACCGAGTTAGAAATGTCTGCTTACATCATTTTAACCCTATTGTGACTGGTGTCCTCGAACATTATTCAAATCTTTATATTCTTCCCTATTTTTGTTTTCGAAGGGTGTTGCTAATTGGAAATATAAGGGAAATTACAAATGTCTATCTGAACTTTCATACAATTATTTACAATAGGCAGGAGGTGTGTTCAGGCATTATAGAGTTTATATAAAATCACTCACCTTTTGGAACGCACTTTACTCGTTTACATTTGCAATCAGTTCCTGAGATTGTTTCCTCGTAAAACTCTGTATCCAACCATGGTGGGCATGGAGGAGGCTTTAGACAAACAGGTCTACAGATTATGAATCCGTAATCGCAGACGCAACTCCCTTCACATCCTGGTTTGTTAAATTTTTCTTTATTTTTATACGTAACTCCATTTAAACTACATGTGTCTAAAAGAATGACAAATAGAAGTCTGCAGAAAAGATTATCGAGGGTAGTTGAAAATCTTAATCTGTTCAATTGCGTTCAATATATTCGTGTTCTTTTAAGCCAATGGTTCTCTATCGAAATATTCTCCCCAACTTTAATATTGATGTTTCAATCCTAAAGGTTAATGGACTTAATCCTTTAATGCATTTCTAAATCAAAAGTGCGTCCTGGACGCTCTTTCCATTTTCGACATCCAAAGGTCTTATTCAAGGGGGCTCTCTTTTGAGGGAGACGCTTGTTACTTTTTTAGGAAAATGAGGACAATAATATCTTACTTAATGCGAGAATGCAAGTAGTCAGACTTGTTGTAACACCGCAATATATCGCCTTTACTGGAAATTTTAAAACGGGACAAATCCTCTTGGATATGTACAAACATATTGACGTACAGATTGACAATAACATTGTAAAACATTGCAAAATACATGTTCTGAAAATACATGCTCAGTTGCCTACTCACGTTGAATATAAGTTTGAGATCTTCAAATCAGCGTCCCCTTCCAGGCGCTCATTCATGGGAATTTAAAACGTTTATCCAAAAGGGGAGCCCGTTTGAGAATTAGGACATTGTGAGGACGTGGTACGTAAA
Source organism: Bythotiara depressa (assembly GCA_027564595.1). NCBI lineage: Eukaryota > Metazoa > Cnidaria > Hydrozoa > Anthoathecata > Bythotiaridae > Bythotiara > Bythotiara depressa. The sequence continues at coordinate 13,651 of JANTOQ010924218.1, read as the reverse complement.
CAGGGATGAAGTAAAGATCCCTGAGCGTCGGTTTGTTCTTAAATAGGTCTTAAATTTGACAGGTTAACTGCACTAAATAGTTATCAAATATTAACCTTTACGTACAAAACGTTCACATATGATATTAGACAAAAGGCATGACAAGGACCAGTCGATTAAAAACTACATTCGTTCCATCATGTAGTAACAATTGGATAATAATAGATCCAAAATTTCAATATTCTCCATAACTTGCAAAAATTACTAAAATATTTCAAACCTGCTGCAATATATTTTTATCCGATTCTCCATCTACGTAGAGTCAAGTTGTTTAATAGACAGAGTCTTTGTTTTAGTCAACTTTCAGAACATATATTCTGCTATAATCTCTTAAATACTATAAACCCATTCTGTTCATCAGGGATCCAGTCTCGTTTTTTGCTGATGTCAGCGAATCAGAACGCTTATAAATCTAAAAAGGTAACATTTCGCTGGCGGGATAACTGGCAGCCAAAATGCAACATTAATCTGGTTGAAAAATATGATTTTCTTGGCGAAGTAAACTTTGAAATATTTAGGATATGAAGCTCTAATGTTTTGAAGAGTTATTTACACGTAAGAGGAAAGGAAGTGGACGGTTCTTTCGAAGAATTAGTAGCAAGGTGATTATTTAGTAGCAAATAAATCAAAAGGTTAAAGGAAATTGAGATAGCGTTTTCTGTAGGGTTGTTAAATTTTTATATTCGTTGATCAGAAAAGAAAAAAACAAAGGAAACCATTTTGTTATTATGTTATCGAAGTTTTTATAAACGGAGATAGTATAGAAGGTTATCTAATATTTTCCCTACCATTCACAAGTTTCAGAGAATTTATTCTTCCTTTCAAATATTCTGCGATACGGTTTGTACTGCAGTTATACATTGGAAACTTTGTATTCTGCCTTATTTTTCAAATCCGAATTCGGTTTCAGTGTAACACAAACGGCAGCACCTATGTCCATTTGGAGTATTACTTCTTAGTTCTAAACGGTTTGAGAGGCTTTTTATACATAAATATAATTTCCTAACGTTAGGCACTTGCTTTTTGTCATTTTTCATGTTTAATAGTGAAGGCGATATCACATTAGGGCTTAAATTGCCTATCATTTACCATATTGTGACGTCCAGTCTCCTGTGTCAATGCCTATGCCTTATTTTATGATATATACATTTTCGTATTTTATTTATTTATTTTACTCTAGGTTTGTTGTAAATATAAATTTACAATATAGCAAAAAACTTACCGCTACCAGCAATACATCTGATATACGGGCATTTGCAATTGGTTCCAGGAAGTAGTTTGCTAAAATATTCAATTTTATCTCTAGGTCTACAAAAAGGATCGACTTGAGGACATATCGGAATACAACCTATTTTTCCATCATCTCCGCAGTAACAATCACCCCCACAATTTGGTTTCTGAAACGCCTCTCCAATTTTATAGGAAGTGCCATTGTGAGTACATTTTCCTAAAACATAAGTCACATAGTCAAGTTGTACTTACTAATGATTGTACAGTATCAGAAATAATAGACCTCTTTCGTTGAGTGTTCAAATCTTGCAGGTAAAGTTTATGTAGTTTTGTTTGTTTGTTTTCTATTCAAGTTTGGTATTAACACCTTACAGACACTCACATACACAATACTGCACTACTAGCTGACGAGGACAATTAATGTATATTGTCATACTAGTGCCGCGCACAACATATAACATATAGTGGCCAAGATAAATATAAATACAACATATAAATTTTTGCTTCAGTCGGGAATCGAACCACGTCAAAGGCGAGAGCATTAACCACTACACTACAGATCCATTTATGTAGTTAACCTTTAATACACAGGGTCCCCAGAAAGGATTCAAATCATTGGTAATATTTTGATATTTTCCTTTTAGGAGCTTAATTATTGGAAATATAATGTAAAGTAAATTTGGCACTAGCTGATAAGACACCCTGGTTCTTTAAGCAAATGTAAATATTTCCAATGGGAAGTTTAATAAAACCAGGAGCTCTACTTACGCATTTAAGGGTTAAGACAGCTTTGACCGAAATAATAATAATATACTTTACTTCTCTCTTCTATACTTTATTTCTCTCTTCTATACACTATTTTTCGTTATTTATTTATACTTTACTTCTCTATATTTTTCTATATTTTATTTGACCGAATTATATTTTCATGCGAGGAACTAACTTTATTATCAACTTTACGAAAGAATGAATATCTCCGATCAGTGTCTTCCTTGAGGGTACTACTTTTTCGGTTTGAGGATTTTGATTCTTCTTTGAGGGTCCTGAGTTCCAATTTCCGGTATAGTGTATGTAATAATTTCAAGTCATATACTTCTCTTTTTTTGTCACATTCACTTAAAAGCCTGTATCAAATTATAAGCAGAGATTCTAGCCAATTTAATACAATACAATACATTAACACCGGCATGACAGTTCCTACAAAAATGGGAAAAATTGATATGAACAGTTGGCGCATGCGCACCGAAGTTTTTCGAATAGCGCTTGATCGATTTCTTTTGTAATCCATTAATAGCGGTATCAAATTTTCATCAGAAAATGGGTAAAATTGATATGAACCGTTAGCGCATTCGCACCATTTTGATTTATATGTTTTCGAATAGCGTTTGGTCTTTTTCCTTTGTAATTCATTAACACAGATATCAAATTCCCACGGTAGGAAGATGGGGACCCATCAGAGCCCTGGGTCCTGGGTCCTTTTCTACCTAGATCCCTGTTTTTCGGGGTGTCAAACTTTTCACGTACAATTTCGTGAAAACGGTAGATATACGCTGTTTCTTTTGTTTCACAAAGATTTTAGGTGGTGTATTATAAAATCTAATATAACTTGATTGTTTATGTTTATTATGTAAAACGACATAGGGAGATACGTGGTAATATTTTCTAATTAGCAACACCCGTTTTTAAATTACGTTAAAAACAACGACTGTTCGTTTTCCATAATAAGTAAGATGCCAAGTTTTACTAGTCCTTCTCTCGTGCTATACGTTCACTTCCAATTATATCGTCAGACTATTTAAAAACGACTTTTTTCTAGTCTACGCTGAATAAAGAATACAATACTGGGACACAAATAGGTGGAGGGGCCTTCACTGCCAGCTTTTCAAGAGTGTAATTTTGAGCCCATTTTCAAGGAAAGCTACATAATATATTTCATGCACTTCTGGAGCATCCTACTGGAGTATTTAACCACTATTTATCTCAAGAATGAGCTCCCCCCAAAATGTGATTGCTAAATAGTTTAATTAACCCTATCTACACTGGGCTTTTTTAGGTTTATTTGACTGGAGGTGGGTCAATTTGACATAGTACATAGTAGAGTTGTGTACCATTTACTTATATATATTTTTTCATGATATATATTTTGCAAATGGCAGCAGTTTTTGACGACGTCATCATTTCTGAAAGTATCATAGTATTTTCGTGAATTTTGATGATTTATGTTGATCGTATGTTTTATTCGCTATGATATTACAACAAAAAGCTACTGGTGATGCCCGAAAGCCACGAGGTTAAGATAAGATAATTGCACCTCTGTGTTTCGTATAACTTACTTACTGGGGGCGCAAAAAATATGTAAAAATATTTCGAAAATATCGAAGAATATCTATTATTGTTTCACTCAGAAAGTGTCCCTTGTCAGTAACATTTTATAGATATGTTACGCAGTGGATGATGTATGGGAAGTACAATAACTATATGACGTGCCAAACTGTCTAAAATTCGAATTGAGGTGCCAAAAGTACTACAATTAAGAAAAAGATGGCATAGTTATGGAGCAGGGTTCTTATAATTATTTTAGCACACATATAATATCAAACTCTTTTGTATTTGCAATTTACTTAATTCTTCCATCAAACATAAGAAAAAAATAGAAATCAAAAAATTATTATTATTGGTGGTTTCAATAATTGACCGGTACCAACGGGGCAGAAAATATATTGATTCGAAATTTTCTTTAGCTAGTTGTGTCCAATAGATAAAAGCTAAATGTCATAAAGTTTCAAGGTCATAGCATATCTACAAAACAATTTATGTAAAATAAATAACTGGGAAAAGCAAAGTTGTACAGAATTTATTAATTATTTGATTCGCTTCCTGAAACATAAGTCATTAATCATCTAACGCGTAGTGACCCCCTGGAAAGGAATCAAATATCTGGTTATTTTTTCCTATTTTTCTTTTTCCAGGAGGTTAATTATTGGAGATATGAGGTTAATTATTGGAGATATAATGTATAAATTTAGTAAAAGCTGATAGACCCCTGGTTTCTCATGAAATTATAAAGTTTCCAATGAGAAGTTTAATACAACCAGGAGGTATGCTTATGCATTAAAGGGTTGAATGTTTAACACTGATATACAAACAGGCGTGTATAGAAAAGTAGATAAGTAAATAAATAAATAAACCAGATATTTACCTGCATCAGAAGTTCCTTCATCAAATTCTTCATACCGATCCATATCTGGTTCATACTGGTCCCTATAGTGTTCAAGCTGATCTGAAATGTAAGGCATAATCGTTTTAGAACAACAAAAGCAAAACGAAAGAACGACTAATATAATAAGTAAATTTCAATTTTGTCTTTTTCTATACTTTACTTCTCTCTTCTATATATTATTTCTCTTTTCTATACATTATTTCTCGTTATTTATTTATACTTTACTTCTCTTTATTTTTCTATATTTTATTTCTCTCTTCTGTACTTTATTTCTCTTTATATATTTATACTTTATTTCTCTCCGTTCATCTATTAAAATTTGAAAATACAGTACATGCGTGGCGCAGAAAGGTTTCCTGTCAAGAAAAATATTTTAGGCCCATATAAATGTTTCCGGCCCAGAAAAGTGTTTCCGGTGCAGATAAATGTTTTTGGTCCAGATAAATGTTTCCGTTCTAAATAAACGCTTCCTGAGTGGACACGGATTTTAAAATCAAAATATTTAAATGAAGAAAATAGACCCTACACAAAATATATCCTACACAAAATATTTGAGACTTTTGCAGTTTTAGGTACTTTTCTGTTCCCACCCTAATCGCTAGAGGGTCCAGAGGTATTGATAGCAAACTTGATAGAGTCATATTTCCCAGTATATTTTCATCAAAAACAACGGAAAGTGTTATTTATTCAGTATGTCTTTCCATTTCACGACCTCTCAAAACCCCGTTCTGTCACATTCTGAGGCAGGCGAGGCAAAACTCTCACTTTGTATCCGTGTTGTTGGATCACGGTTAACTTAAGTTAGCCAAAGTATCAAGGTCTGGTTTGGTCTGGTCATGTGTCCTTTGTGTTCTTTGTTCATATTGAGTCTCGTGTCAACAGATACTTATCCTTATATAAGGACACTCCCTTTGATGATGTCATGAAATTCACTTTCCTTAATAGAGGCTTTTGTCATGAAGATCTAGTTATCAACCACACTCTTTGGTGACGTCAAGACATCCACTTTCCTTAACAGAAGCTTTCAAAATAAATTTTTCTTAGCGTGAACCCTGGAAACTTGGGAAGATAAAACATAATACCTTGGCATGAAAATTTAATTATCATCAACGTCCTTTGTTGAAGTTGGATAGCATGCGCAACCCAACGCGGTTTCACGCCAAGGCACATACGCATTGTGGTGTATTGCACGCATGAAGGGAATTGTTCCAAAGCAGGAATGTGGCATAAACAACAAAAGTCAAATAACTTATTTACATGATTGAACAATCGAGCTCACATACAGACATGTAAGTAGCTTGCTGACTAAGCTACTAATTTTGAGAATCTGGATCACTTCCTGATTGGTAGGCGTCAGTTCAACAGGGTCTTCGTGGTATTTTTGACATTTTTTCGGTACGTGTCATGATTGTGATTGAATTAGAGTTTTGTATTGATTTTAGAGTTTTATATACTTTAGTGTTTTCACATGAATAGCCATGTAATGTGGATATGTTGAATATATTCATTAATAATAAAACAACAATAATAAAGCAACGAATATCTGGTTTTATGGTACTTTTGTCCCCAAAATTGTAGAATTTGTTTAAACTGTGGTGCTTTTCTGCTTCGCTAAATGTAAACTAAACTAAAATATTTAAAGCTTTTGTTGTCAGATGATGTTTGATCCCCCGTTTGATTTCTTACGCAAGCTTCGTGGTAAAGCATGGAACGGCCAATTTCATTTTTTTTAGTGGTTACTACAGCGCAGATAGTAACTGCTTTCTTTAGGTTTTATTTTAAATTGAGCGTACAAATGGATTTTCCTGTTGAGTCTGTTTGTTTTATTACTTACATTGTTTTCCTAGAAAGGTATCAATGGTTGGCGGATTTTTACTATGTTAATAAAGGTGTGTTATTCATTGTTATTTAACATATAGTGAAGTCACAGTTTCTTCATTAAAGGTTTAACTGTATCATCCCACTCCATGTCGGCAGTCATTTGCCTTTCAAATTAAGCTTGTTTTCGTCAAATCGTTCTGGTCGGAACTAGAACTTAAATATTTTGTAATGTGCGCCTTAATTTGGAGGGAAACTCAACAATTTCGCCAATTACTGGCAATTATGGACAACATATGTGTACATTGGTGAGGTGGAAGTTTTAACATGTTTCAAGGATTTTTCGTCATGAATAAATATAGTAAACAAAATGAAAACATAATATATTTTTTAAGTAAAGCAGAAGATCAAAAAACTAAAGATGGTAATATACCAAAGAACTTGGCTTAATTTTAAAAATATATTGTATTTTTATTTTGTTTTATATGTTTCAAGGATTGTAAGAACTGGATATTGAATTTGGTTATAGTTAAATGCAATGGGAACAAGGGCTTGTTTTTACTTTTACTTTACAAATAAAAAAGCTTGGTTTTCCCTTATGGTTATTGGAATTTATTGCTTTCTGAGACCAACAATATTGGATCCACATCACTCCCGATTTAAAAGGCCATACTTTGTAAACCACGTTTTGACTTGTGTCAATCTTTTTCAACAGAAAAATGTATGAATAATGTGTATAAATTGAGAAATGTTAGCTTTTATATGTTTTTTGTTTTTCTTTCCTTCAGCTGATAAAAAAGAGTTTATAAGAAGTATTTTGAAGTATATAGAAAGGATGTAAACACTATTTAAAAGCATGATCAATGTGAATATCAACTATATACGAGCCAATTTGAGAAATTCACTTGTAGAAAACTCCGTTCCTAGATAAAAGAAGGATTGGAGAAACTTTGAATGATCCTCGTCCCTGTAGGAGTTCTCACTGTTTTGTTGAAGACAATAATTGTGCTTGTGTATATATTCATTTCCAATTGTCACTAACTACACTAGATTTTAAGCTTGACTAGGCAGTAGAGGTCCTCTAAATATGTTTACGGGATAATCTTCATTAAATAAATATTTAATTCCATCTACAAATGTTTTGAACAGTAACGGACTAAGAAACATCCAAGTTTAAGACCACTATTGCTACGCTCCTGATCTCCCTTTATTTCACACTTCTTGAGTTTATACAACGGCACTCTATTTTAGAGTGCAACTAATCGTTTACAGAAGTGATTTTGTGGTTAGTCAATAAAGGACATTCTCAAAGTATTTATTTTTTCCCAATGTAAATATTGGAGTTGCTGAAAAAAAAGAATTTAAAGGGAGGAAAACTCAAAAGAAGCTTTCGTCCAATAGGAACGCGTGTGTGTCCTTGTTTTATAGATAACGCAAGCATGAATCGAATGTTTTTTAAAGCTCGTTTAAAACAAAATGTTCCTTGCTCAAGAATCAACTTGGCTATGTGCTTTTTATAGGTAATCGAACGGTGTTGTTCTCTTATAATTAATGATTAACTAGGATTCTTTATTTCTGCACGAAGAATTGACATTCTGTAGACGCGTGTGTATAGAATTAAACTCAGCCTACTGTATTCCTTATTTGCATGTTGTTAATTAATGTCATGTCCATGTTGTGCTTATTCGTTACTCACGAAATATATTCTGACTTCAAAAAAATATCTGAGAGAAACTACCTACTTCCTTTCCCGCATATGATAAAACATGCCAATACTCCGTATAAGAACGCAACCTTCATTGCAAGAAGATCCTAAGGAATAAAAATAATAAACAAATAAACAATTGAGCTAATAAACAAATAAACAAATAAATAAACAAGTAAACAAATAAAACAAGTAAACAAATACAAAAAATAACCAAATAAATAAATGAATATACAAAAAACAAGTAAATACATAAACAAATAAATACATATATACAGAAATAAATAAATATATAAACAGTTTTAAGAGTTTTACAGCTTCTCTATTGAATTCCTAAGCCTCGCAGGGCTTCTTCAATCAATCGGTCTCGATATACGTATAAGTTTTAGTTTACACGCTCTTTTTAGTCTTAAAATAATGCAAATATCGTATATCATTCATTAAATTGACATCCCCGACATTTTAGGATGGCGTATTTTCGGATCAGGGGTTTATTTCAAAATGTGGAGAAAAAAATATTTTGTTTTTCAGAAACGTAATCTTCAGTACTCAATATAGAAATTAAAAGAATATCAATTAACTCATCATCCTCTTTATGGAGAGGCTGGAATGGGGTGTTTATTTATTCTACTCGGGAAAGGCGTTTATTAAAACATCAACAGAATAAACGGCTTCTATTCGAGGAAAGTCCCTATATATTGCAGGAGTGCCTATATATTTCATATTCCCGCAATTAAAATTCCTCATTCCAGCGACACACACAAGTAGACTATTCAGCTGTAGCACAGTGGTAGCGACAGTGCTATCCAGAGGTTTAGAATTTGATTGGAAAGACAAAATTGTATCTGTGAATTGTTGATTTTCCACTAAGCTCCAGCTCTGAGACAACAGGAGCTGGTTCACATGTTGTATTACTTGTGCTGCTTGTGGTGCGTACAAAGACGTCAGCACGACTACAAAAATGGTGACATCTTTGCAGAATCCATAGGTCATGTTTACGTCATTGTGTGAACCACAACGGGCACAACTAACACTGCATGTGAACCAGCTCCTGTTTACTCAGAACTTAGAGCCTAAGGGGACAGAAAATATTCGTAATACAATTTTTGTCCTTCCCAATCAAAAGGTCATTCCTATAGGAACAATATATTGAATATTCTCAACACACAAAAAGTTAATATATAATGAATCGCTTTACCTTGTTTGAACTGTTGCTGTACTGACTTTAAAGAAAAGAGGAAATGTTGTGCCTCTTGTTATGTTTTATATTATAGTATAAAATAAAGCCATATACACCCTGTTTATCGATATCAGATCTTTAGACATTCTTTGGAAATTTTATACGTGAACGTGTTATTTTCAGGGGGTTACGTATATTCTAAACCATAATTTCTTCTTGAGGAGAAACAATTCACTTTAACATGCTAACTATTATTTAACACTTTATTTCATAAGCATACCTCCTGTTATATTAAACTTTCCATTGGAAACCTTTATAATTTTATGAGGAACTAGGGGGTCTTATCAGCAATTACCAAATTTATTTTATATTATATTGACATTAATTAACCCCCTGGAAAAAGAAACATAGCAAAGAAAGGACCAATGATTTGTTATTTTATACAATATTTATCAAGTCTTTCGATCTTGAACAGATATTATATGCTTTTCATTCAGATATTACATCCGGATGTAAAATAGTTTATTCCATCCATGGCGTAACCAGTAGATGTTTGAAACGCAGTCCTGTTGCTCCGACAGTTTTTATATTTTTTCATCCGTACCTTCCATGATTTTGATATTTTCTGGTACTTTTGAACATTCGACGACGTAATATGTTAAACCTCGTGGTTTTATTATCTATTGTTACATATCTGTTGTAGCCGGCCGGCTTTCGAGCTTTTCCGGTAATTATCTGTCGGGTGTACAACGATATATTTTTACCAAGCTAGCCAATTATACCGCACAACAGTCAAACATTGCACGAGAGTCTGTTTTATTCATTTAATTAACGGAGCAAACAGGGATAGAACATTAATTATCTTACAATGAAAACCTACTTAGTGTTTGTTGGTACCCTAGCATAACTATGTCACTGTATTTTCCTGATTTAAATGTACGGGGACTCACTCTAGTAGAGAGCATAATGTCCCCCAAGCTCCCTGGTTAATTTTGTACAAAATGGAGCTAGCTAACTACCACATATATACTCATTTTGAAGGCAGATAACCTAATATTCTCTGGTATAGTTTGTACAAAACGAAGCTAGGTAACTACCTAAAACAATGTTTTTGAATTGAAGGGAAACCTAACCCACCATTTTTATACAATTTGTTATGCAAAATAATGTATTTTAGCCCAGCAGTTTTTATATAGTACTGATGTAGAATAAAATTATTCGCAAACTTTAACGACTGTTTTGAAACATAAATACAAGCACGAAACCTTGAAAGTTCACCCCGATACACTGAAAGTTTAGCTACCTCCCAGGCGCCTGTCTTTTCACATAAACCTTTATGTTTCGTGTCCCACTTTTAATAGGACAGTGCATTATCTATTTTTTCAATGCTCTTATAGTTCTGTTCGTGCAAAGGAAATGTAAAAATTTGGTCTACGTACATCGTGCAGTAAAGTTATTAATTAAATTTTTCTTATTATACGTTAGGATATATCTTTATGTAGTACACAGTTGCAATAATATGTGTTTTGAAACATATGTACCATCACGAAACGCCTTTTCTAATTTAAAATTTGTTGCGTTATGCGACACAGCTTATTGAAACTGGTAAACTTTGTAAGAATTATTTGATGGGAATTGCTATGAAATACAACACTTGAAACTTTGATGTAGCATGTTTAAATAATTAATCCCTTCATTTAGATCTTGCTGTCTTGGAATTTCCTTAATTTTCCCCTGAGTTGAATTTTCAAACGAAATAGATTCAAAATTTGGATACACCTAAATTTATGAATTTAGAAATATTTTCTCTTGACTCGCCGACTCGCCCTGAGTAGACCAACAAAATTCACTCATCGTTTGAACTCGGGTTCAAAATCCATAATGGCGTAGCTATCGAGAAACAGATCACTGTAGCTAGTCCGCAAAAATTTATAAACCCAAAATTATTGTGGTAGGTTCTAAAACATTTTGAGAATTAAAATTTTAAATAAAATATAACCCATTATTTAGGACATTTTGGTTTTTTCTTTGCAAATACACATTTCCACTCTGGAAATTTCAATCGCCGATCTTTGCGAATAAAGCATTTGTATTCCTTTCGTAAGAAAGCTTCCAATCGAATGTATTTACTGGCTCAGAAAAAAATTATCATTTTAAACGTAGAGGTCCCTTTTACCCTTTAATACCTCCTGGTTATATTAAACTTCCCATTAGAAACCTTTATAATTTAATGAGGAATTAGGGTGTGATATCAGTTTTTATAAAATTTACTTTCTATTATATTTCCAATGATTAACCCCTGGAAAAATTAAAATAGCAAAGAAATGACCGCGCATGTAATAATATTTCGTGCGTCATCTTTTCGAGAAGCCTTGTTCCTACCTTGATTACGTATTGTAGCCGTTACCACGATTAGACGTTCATTCCGATCTAAAATCTTAAATTTTCAAAAAGCGCTAATTAGCGTTTTTACAGAACTTCCAAATGAACCTTTTTGGAAATGATATCCCACGCAATAAGATGTTGCACAAGAGCCATATTTCGCATTATGCTATATAAACACATCTCACAACGCTATAAATGTTCAAGCGCGCAGAGCTCCTTGTTTTATATAAAATACACTTTAATATTTACAATAATAATGAATTAAATTACGCATGCGCATTTTGTAAGGCCACTCCCTATTTCCCGAGTTGTAATTGTAATTGTACTAACATAATTTTTCTTGATCTATTGAGTGAATTTAAAAATGAAACAACGGTGTAGAATAGACCAACGTTTTGTAATTAAATTGACTGTGCAAATAAGTGGCAGTTTATTTTTACTGTAGTAGCTAGTGCGGAAGAAAAGAACAAGTGTAGGCGGGCGAAACAGCAGTGGTGTACTACCACCGGAACAAGTGGGACTGTCCCTATACAAAGTAACAGGGTGTGCTTATAAGAAATGAATGAAGCACTAAATTAAAGTGAGCGTGATTTACGCTAATGTGAGAGTAATTAACGCGTCACTTTAGCGATGCATACCAATGTGACATCAGTTGTTTACAAAATGCGATCTATTGAAGAGAAAAATCGAGACAAAAATATAATGCTGAATTTGAATTGAGTGTAAAATAATCAATATATACCCCTGATTATATTAAACTTATCATTGGAAACCTTTATAAATTATTAGGAACCAGGGGGTATATATAAATATATTCTACTTCAGTCGAGACTTTTTTTCTACCATTCTCATGTTATTTAGTTTTTTAGTTTTAAAAATTATAAGTTTTCTATAATAATGTTTCTTCATAAATATTATTATTTGCTTACCGGCACGAAACACATTTCACTGATTCTGATCAAAACACTATTAATACTTTAATGCACAAGTATATCCCCTGGTTATATTGAACGTATCATTGGAAACCTTTATAAATTATTGGGAACCAGGGGGTCTTATCAACTTTTACCAAATTTATTTTACATTATATTGGCAAATATTAACACCCTGAAAAAGCAAAATTGCAAAGAAATGCCCAATGTAAATATAACGTTGGTAAAATGTGATAAGACCCCCTTGGATTCCATAACATTATACAGGTTTCTAATATGCATTTTACAATTAGCGGGAGGTATATGCATTTGTTAAAATGTTAACACGAGTAGAACAAATGAAGTTTGCTAGTTCTTAGTACATACTGCTTTTCTCAACAAAATCTATAGAAGTAAAAACAAGTAGTCCATTGAGAGTACGGTAAATTTCGTAGAACGGTGTCAACTGTTTTTCTTCAATTATTCCTTTCCCCACCCACTTAATTATATTTATTTTCCCGTTTCCTCTCATAAACCTGCATGTTTCCTTGGTAGGCTTATCCGTGGATAGGTTTAAATGTCGATTGATCTACATAGCTTTTAATACAAAGTGTATTTATTGTGTAAGTTTAAATCTTTATATAAAGAGGAAATGTTATTCAAGTGAACGATTTAAATTAACGGAAAACGAAATAATAATAAAGTTAATGAAGGTGGATATATAGGATTTCGATCTAATATATTCGTTTATTAATTAGTGTGCTATGTTTCATATACCTTTCATATGGTTGGCACTATTTACCTACTCAAACTGGGCTTTTTTCTCGCTATATAACTCGTACATTCTTTTTTTTTTTATCAGTTTGTCTTTAAACTTACCTCTATCTGATTATCTAAAATAAATTAAATAAAGGGCGCATTATTTTTGATGACGTTCATATATATTGCAACATTTGAGCTACACACTTATAGTACTTAGAAAAATATCAACATAAAAAAGTCGTCAATATAATATATACCGACATGCCAGAATGATGAAGTCACGCCGTCGCAGGTGTTAATATAAAATAAATTCACCAAATTGATCCCAGATAATATTTAGGAAATGTCATAAAATATCGTGGTCAACGGATATATATCTGTTTCGAGCTATTCAACATAAT
>JANTOQ010923107.1:0-15702 GCA_027564595.1 Bythotiara depressa | reverse complement strand
ATTCCTTAACATTACATAGTATAATATCACGCTTTGCATTATGTCTTGTTTTGACTTTCATGTATTCCTTAACATTATACAGTATAATATCATGCTTTGCATTATGTCTTGTTTTTGACTTTCCAACATGTGTTTAGGAAGGGGCTTCGCTACAATTGTACGGTTAGTAAAATATCATCCAAAATTTTATCTGCAGTTTAAATTTATATATTTCCTGCATGATTTTGAATGTGCATGAATTTGGTAAGTATTAGTAACCAATTTATGGAGCTCTGGGTTTCTACTAGGATCAGGAACTTCGTCAACAAGTCTTGTGTACTCATTGAGTTGTCCTCAGACAATTTAGGTGTATTTAAAATCCATAAGAAAGAGTGAATATGAGGAACTGCCACAAACCTGAAATTCTACACGTATCACATAATACTATACTTAACTTTCCCTAGCGCACCTATTATTATTTCTTTAAAAAACATTTCAACACGAAATTGAAAATGTCTAGCCAATAAAACTGGATTGTTGTTCAGGTAAGAGCATCTTTCAAATTAGCTTAAATTATCAATTTGTTTATCTGTCAGAATCTCCCCTTTTAATTTAGAAATTATAGAGACTAATTCATTCTATCTTAAATCAACACAACTCAAGTCATTAAATAAGTTGATAAAGCTAGTTGTTTAACCATAGCTAGAACTTCAAATAAAAACCTTTTCCAATAAGCTGGGGTACCTTTGATTGAATTCATGAAGTTAAAACCTTCATCCTTAGCAACAAATGTTTGTATTGTTTCTGAGAAATTTGTCGAAACAAGTTGGAAGCATACCTGCCGTTATATGATTGGTATTAATTTTTTTCAATGCAATATTTATTTGACTATTACTGTTAAGTGACAGAAAGTGAAAAAAAAATATGCATCAGATGCTAATTGTTGTTGATAGTTCAATAGCCTTTGATTAAAGTACTTAACAGGACTCAGTTTAATATCTCTTTCAGTTTTATAAACAAACTTTCCAGTGGGAAAAAGATAAGGACGTGCTAATTCTTCACAGTACTCATCTGTAAGGAGTGACATTAGTTTTTTACCCCCTGGAGCAATAGTTAACTCTTCAGATTGAGTGTTGTTTCTAATGCGCCGACTCTATGAGTATCTAATAGGTTTTCTGCTTCCTCTAGGTTAAAATATGCATTACTGTCTAATGTGCTTGAACTTTCCAAGGGTTCTTCCATTAATGAAACCAGTCAGGTAGTAGCATTTAACAATAATACTTATATGATATATAATAAATAAAAAAACACCAGTTATCTATTTAACAAAACCAAATGTTATCCTGGCCTCCCTTCTTGTTGAAGTCTTTTTTTCTGCTTCTCTTCTTTTTTTTGCTTGAACATGTGGGAGCTTTGTGTAGTATAACAATAAAGCCGGAAAATCAACCTTGTTCCCAGGAATTTAGAAACATCAGAAAAAAAACACGAGAGCGAGGGTACCAGGATGCACAAAATTTTTTTACTCAACGAAAAAAAGACAGGAACATTTTAATACCCTCATGTTTTAATACCCCCACGCGTGTGGGCGTAAAAAGAAAAAGATTGAGCATGACAATTGTTATATTGGTTGAAAAATATGACGATGTTAGATTGTGAGAAAATGCTGTAATTTCTATTTTTAAATCAAATGTCTTCAATAAAATAAAACAATGGATTCTAATGCATTTAATATCTTCAGTGAAGAAATAAAGATAACAGAAAAAATGAATTTCGAAATAAACAATTTTTTATTCTTCTTTTCTCAGCAATATATATAATAGTATGTCCAGAATTCTCGATGGATTTTGAAATATTCAGGTTTAGCAGCAATTCTTTTCTCATCCAAGCACGCGCTTCTCCGATTAAGATGTGGTTTTACATGACTAAAATGTACATAGTACGGAATCATACTAGAATTATAAAATCTTTGAATATAATCTTTGTCAATATAGTGACTATCTAATTTGAAGAGGTCTTTTATTATTACTGTTTTTCTACCCTCATTGAAGAGATAGTTAAAGATCTCCATATCTAAAATCTTTTTTCGTTGTGAATATAAAGTCCTGAGGTTCTTCGTGTACAAGAATTTAATGCGATTATATATGCTTTCATTAAGCTCGGCAACAAATATGCTCGAGGTAAGCCACTTTTCTGGAAAAAACCAGTTACAGTATGATGCGCCAATTTGATGAGGAAATAGATTTAGCTCAAATAACGGGTAGGGATTTTTCATTAAAATACCATCTGCGTCAAGAAATATTACTTTATTATACGAATCATAAAGTGAAAATGCTTCTAATTTGATGTAGCACTTGTTGTAGTATACATCAGATGTCGAGTGTTTTATTGCACCAAGTTTGACTTGTTTTAGTTTCACGTTCTTGAATTTATTTATGGTCTTTCTAAGTGTGTAGCCAACTTCGTATAAGATCACAAAATCTATGTTGCATGGGCGTCTGTAGATTACTTGAAGTTGATGCAACAAAACATATAAGTAGCACTCGTATGACGTCATCGAATTCGTTATATAAAATACAAATGCGTTCCTTTTTCCGTTTGTTGAATCTTTTGTTGCGATACACTCATTTTCTATGGCAGTCTCTGAATTTCGAGATTTAGTTTTGTTTACGCAGTTGTTTCGAGTTACAACCTTCTGCTTTCTGTCGTTGTTCTGCGAAACTACTTGCAGATAAATTAGGAGTGTTTGGAGTATTATTAATAGCAAGGCTAACAATGAATAATATAAAAGACGACATCTTCGAAACATGGAAATTCAAGTCAAGTATTCGAATGTTGTGTATAATTGCTCTCTGGAATATTCGACGACATTTATTTCATACCTTTATAATAAATGTGTTCAGTTCACAACATTAGCATGTCTTAATTTGCTCACTATTCGTTAACTTTATTCATGGTGTTTAGATGTGCTGTCGTTTCTTTTTTCATGCTTCTGTTCAATCAAGTGTAAATTATGCATATTAAAAATCGTATATGAATTAAAGTTTTTACCATGAAGTGAATTGTTGAATATAAATGTTTTGTATCGGCAGCCGTGTAGATTGCAACCAGAATCGTTAATTCATTTGCTATCAAATCATTCATTCATTTACATTCATAAACAATTACTAATAAGCGTCAACAAATCTAACTGGAAGAAAACAACAAACATCACAATCATAATTGTGGGATCATTGTATGGCATAATGTTTACTGCTCTGTCATTACCCTCTCAAATAATTGGATCTCTTTGTGTTTTTGTTGCAGGTGATTATATGCGAAAACAATACATTCAACCGGAAGTTCATGGACGATGTGTTGACACACGAACTCATTCATGCCTATGATGTTTGCAGAGTAAAATATGAAAAAGATAATTTGAATCATCTAGCGTGTACATCGGTAAGATTTATCTTGAGATATGACCTAAAGCTCCCTACGTTGTCATAGTAACATATCCTTTATATATTTCTGACACATCATATAATCGATGGTCACGTGTTCATTGTTATTTTCTGGAAAATTTGCATAGATTGTGTAATGTGCCAACGCTCTAATAGAAAATGTATAAATTAAACTGTACACTCAGCCATTTTTATCAATACACCTTTCTCCACTCTAGTTTTTTGACGATGTCAGCGAATCGGAAAGCCTAGAAATTCTAAAATGGTAGCTTTTGAAGGTAACATATCGCTGGCGGAATAACAGGGAGCGAATATGCTTTCAAAAATACTTTGAAACTTGTGATTGGTAGGAAAAATATACGATAATTTGTCTTAGATAACCTGCTGCACTGTCTCCGTTTAGACAGAAAACCTTGATAACATTGTAATACAAGGGTTTGCCTTAACTTCTATTACCTGACAACCATTTTGCTAGATGAGGGCAGTACAGAAAATACAGAATGTTCAATGTTCTCACGTGACCGCGAGGGCACGGTACAGGCACTTATTATCTGGTAGCCATTTTGCTAAAGGGCAGTACAGAAAAAACGAAGTGCTGATTGGCTGAATCAACGTTCTCACGTGACCAACAGGGCGTTGGTACAGGCCCGTACCGATAGAACTGACCGGTTTCGTAAATATAAACATAAACCATATATATAAATTTGTGAGTGATATAAATTTATCTATGTAGTTAGATACAATAAACTCAACTTTTTTCTTGTATTTTTTTTTGCCAGGTAAAAACCATTAGTACTGACCGATATCATTAAAGAAATATAAACTTTTAAAACTGAAATTTAAAAGTAAACTTGAAAAATACAATAGCTTGGACGAAACAGCTACTTGATTGATTTTCAATCAGCGAGTTGCTAATAACAATAAATTCGAGTAAAAATGTTATTTCGAATTCAAATAGATATTTGTTACCTTCTTTTTCTTGTACTCAGATCAGTAACTCATCGTGTTTTTAAAATAATACACAGAAGATTCTTGTTCAAGCCGCAAAACGACGAACAATCAATTCTGATTCACACGAAAAATGAACGTTAGCTATGGCTTACATGTTTTGAAACTTAATTCGAACATTGATTCGAACGTTTTTTATAATAAAGTGTTAGATATATAGTTATACAGTATAATCCGCTTAACTCGAACTTTTATTATCTCGAACTAAATTCCCGTTCCCCATGAACCTACCTTAATACTTTCTCATAATACGGATAACTCGAATCCCAGCGAGGTTTGTGGTTAAAAACAACAACAAAAAATTCAACGTAATATTATTACATTTTTTTGATTTTTATCTGTTCTTTTTTCAAAATATCCACCATCTTTTTTGTCCCTCTATGTGAAGTCTACCGGGAACTTAAATCCTTCGCCGTCACCTAAGTCGTATCTCTTTCCAGTGATGGTGACATTGAATAAGCAGTAAGGATCAGCTCTTAGAAAGAAAAATAATGTCTTTGCATATCGCCCCCGTGCTTCTCTTTTTCAAGTATCCAACAATGCAATTGCCTGTTTTAACACAACGGCGTATTTATCTGTCACGTTGTCTGGCTTGATCGCAACCTGTAGTGTTTCTCCAACGACTTGTGTCCAAATATCTTTGTAAACGTAATGTTCTTTAATGTATGTGTTTTTCTCGAGTTCTTCTATAAGAATAAGCGGAAGATCATTTTGAGAACAAATTTCTTTAGTTTTTATTTGATTATCAGGATCGTTTGGCATCTCCACAAAACACGTCTTTTTCTCTTCACAAAACACGTCTTTCTCTCTCCACAAAACACGTCTTTCTCTTCACAAAACACAGAGCTCGAAGAAGAAAAAACGCTATATTTTGCATATGAACTTAACGTCGAAGTTTTTACTGGTTCGGATGGATGGCTTGATCGCTGGAAATGAAGGTTCAATGTCTCTTTTTAAATAGTTTCTGGAGAAGGAAAGGCTTGCGCAGAAGATATGATAGCTCCATGGAACGAACCCACTTTACCAACCATTCTGTCAAAGTACAAATTAGAGCGCTACACGTTTTTTTAATATGCATCACCTTTGTAAGCATCACCAGCCTCAAATTTATCCAAAATTTAAGCATCATTTAAACAACACCGCCAGCCTCGAAAATTGAACGTTCAAAACATTCTATTTTTACTTTGAATCCCCAAGGCTCTGTGCACACTTTCAAACCATATTTTGTAATAAAAACTATCGTTTATAAAAATCATCAGCAGAATAGTAAGAGTGTACATTTAGCATCATTTAAGAATCATTCCAGCCTCAAATTCTGAAAAATATAAGCATCACTAAATTTTTTTACTGATGTTTTAAAAAAAACGTGTATATAATGCAGATGAATTTGGTTCAAACTATTGCAGAGACATTACTTCACCTTAAAGATGAAAGCTTTATTGGTGGTAAGCACAGCAAATTAAAATTAATTGGTTTAGCAGCAGCTAATGGCACTGGCGAAAGGCTGCCTATGTTTATTATCGGGAAATCAAAATCACCACATTGCTTCAAATGCATCAAGCATTTACCTTGTCGCTTCCGCCACCAGAAGAAGAGTTGGATGGATGGCACTCTTTTTGAAGAATGGGTCCGTGAGTTCGACCGAAAGTTTTCGACACAGGGAAAGAAGACAACTTGACAACTGTCCAGCGCATCCTACGATTGATGGGTTGCAGTCTATAGAGCTCGTGATTTTGCCACCTTACACAACATCAAAACTGCAACTTACGGATCAAGGTGTAATGCGTTCCTTAAAAGCTATATACAGAACTTTTAACTGTTATGAACTTGATTAATGTTATATACAAAGGGAAACCTTTTCCAACATTCTCCGTACTTGACGCAATGAAAATGATCAATACAGCTTGGGAGTGTGTCACTGAAAAAACTATCAAGATTTTTTTTGGGGAAAGCTGGTATTCCAGAAGATCGTCAATTTGTAGCATTATCTAATGACAATGACCCCTTCAAATTTCTAAGTGAGCATAGCTAGATGTCTTATCCGCCAGCAGCTCTGATACTTTTCTGGCTGGCACAACAGCCGACGATCATATTTTACTTGATGAAAACATTGCTAACACAGAACCTGTTTTCGATGCTGCTGGGATTATCAAAGACACGCTAGAGGAGGAAATCGTTGAAAAGGAAGCAGAAGACAAAGAGTATGAAGAACAAATTGGACCAAAACTAAATACAGTAAGAAATGCGATCGAGACTTTACGGAACTACATGTTCTTCAGCGAAAGAGGAAGTAAGATTCAAAATCAAATTAATGGTATAAGTTCCATCGTAGAAAGTGAGGCATCATGCTCACTGAAACAAAAAATATAACATACTTTTTTTAGGCATAAACATAGACTAGAAAAAGTCGTTCTTATATAGTCCGGCGACAGCGAACGCGTAGCGCGAGATAACTTTCTTCCGGGGGACGCGCTTCACTTTTCCTCCGCGCGAGTGAAGGCGAGTAAAGAACGACGCTTGCTAGTCTAGCATAAACATAGTAGCTTAATTATAACTGTAAAAGCTGTAATATCAGATTCTACATGACAAAAGCATGTCATTTCTTTCAACCCGTTATGATTCCATTGTTTTTAGCTGGTACCTCGTTAAGTCGAACTAAAACATGTGTTTCGTAAAAATTCTAGTTATCGAGATATTCGCTTAGCTCGAACATTCGTTATCTACAAAAATCGAAATAAAAAAATGTTTACGAAAGCTATGAAAACCCGAAACTTTCGCCTCTTTCTTTTCACGTAAATAATGGCTAGCTAGCGTCTGTTATTGTTGTTGTTACCTTCCAAAAACTACCATTTTAGAATTTCAAACTTTCCGATTCGCTGACATCAGCAAAACTGCGAGACTGGAGAAAGGCGTATTATTTTGAATAAACCATGTAGTAATATTCTTCTTTATTTGGTCATAATAAAAAAGGACTTCTGTGGCCATACACAACTCAAACTATTATGTCTGTCCTCTCAATTCAAATGTATGCTGGTTACATTGTATAAGATTTTACTTACTTAACGAGATGTTACAACGAATTCATGGCGATAAACACCGTTTCATAACGAATTCACGTAGAACGTAAAAATCATCTGACTCATATTTCTAGAAATTTACGTTTTGGATGGTAACCCCTGACATCTTGCAGTAAGATCGAAGAATTCTGAGATTCTGAATGGCGGCTTTTAAATTTGTCTCGTTGATCATGATAAAACAAGAATTAACTAGGAACTGTTAATAGTTATTTTGTTGTACCAAGGACATATACGTCTCTCTTATATGTCCTTGATTGACACAAGTGTTCTCTTCATTAAATATTATAGATACGTGTCGCAAATCTAACTGGTGATTGTTTCTTTTGGAAAGAAAATTTTATGAGGTTTCGATTCGGATGGTTCAAGCAACAGCAGGTATTGCATTTTATTTCGCTTTCTCACTATCCTTATTATATCAAGTATGTGTACCATTTTGGCTAAAATTTGACCCCTTCCCCGTTGTACTCACTCACCTGTACGTTTTTTTAATTATCACCTCCCCGGCTTACGTAGCTAAATTCTAGTATACTACCTATCCCATTATTATACCTACTCTGCATACTATATATGTATTCTGTATACTATATATTTATACTCCATTATTCTTTTTCCCCAAGAACCACAAACCAACCACACTGAATTTACATGTTGTGATGTTGAAACTGATATGTGGAACAAAAACCGCGTGCACAAGCAACCCATTTAGTACCATACCCCTGTAAACACCTGTAGGAGTTTTGGCTAGATCCACCCCTCCACTCTGTACGTACTTTATGGATGGTTCTTTACTTGTTTTGATAGATCCACCCCTTCACTGTGTACGTACTTTATGGATGGTTCTTTACTAGTTATGATGCAGGCAGATTCTTGACCCTTAATACAATACTAAACAATTCTATATTCTTAAATGATGTTGATTATTATCATAAAGTTTTAAATCATTCATGTCTGTGACATAATAAATAAATAAATGCTAGACTATGTTATAATACTCATGTTTTAAGGAATGTGTTCGGCATAGAGCTGTCAAAAGTATGATGTGTTCAAAAGACATACCAGAAGAAACGGCACGAGCAGCAGTCGATCGTGTCTTCTCAGCATGTTTCAATGACCACGAACCTTTTCCAAGGATCCCTCCTTAATTTATTGAAATTGTTTATAAGAATGTATTTATGTTATATATATTTTTTATGAAATTAAATATTCAAAACCAATGAAGCTTAATTTAACAGCAACTTGCCCAGCTTGTCGATAATCACACATATGGCGCCTTGTGGTTTTGATATATGGTATCTAGGCAGGTTCCTGTCACTCTATAAGTAAGTTCGTTAATTTGACTCCTCTGCCCCCATCCTAATAAGTACTTCAGTAATCTTTCGGCTGTACCTAATTTACTGTCCCAGTTTTCTTATCAACTCAAATATATGGACCTTTAGGCAGTAAGTTGATAAGTTGGTAGTGATATGCTTTGCATGATTGGTGGCAGGCCACGAGTTTATCGTCATTACTAACTGCTAGTTTATGCTCGACAGGTTTGGGCATGCAACGTAGATACGTGAGTCGAACCAACGAGAATTAAGTTTAAGTTCCAACATCTATATTGAGGTCTCATCAAGTTCTCAGTTCCAACATCTATATTGAGGCCTCATTCAAGTTCTAAGTTCCAACATCTATATCGAGGCCTCATTCTGGTGACTGTTTTTATTGTGTCTTCTTAAGTTCACCTGTCTTGATATCTTGTTGTTCTTTAAACGAAGCAAGAAGAGCTGTACGCTTGAAGATCGATGGCTAGACTTATGCTGTTGATCTGGATGATGCCCACACTGATTTTTAGAAACTTTATCTTGGACACCAAACGAAGAGCATGTTATTGCTGAAACAGTTGGCCTATTGACAAAATTCATGCCCATGCCCCACAGACTGTGTTTGAAACATGGAAGATACGGTTATGCCAAATATGAACTTGGGATTGAAAACTTCAAACAGCGAGAGATAAAAACTGTTTTGTCACCAAAATATTTATGGAGGCTTTCAAAGAATTTAAAAAAATCTTAAAAATTTGCTGATATAAACATTCTTTCGTGTCTGAGTTATTGTGCTTTTGGTAAAAATGTGAAGCTCAGGTCAGCTCAGGAACCTTCAAGCTTTCCTTTGTGCTTTCTTGGAACAGTATTCGTCAAAGGACAGTCTACTCTTTGTCCAAGTACCATATTTGCTGTTAAAATTAAGCAACCTCCACTGGGCCTATTGCACGGATTTGGGTTCGGCTCCTCCACAAGAAGAAGAAGAGAAAGCTTGCAAAGTTTCATCGCATAAAGTTTCACTATTCCTGAGTTTCCGTGTTTTAAATTTAGAAATTCGTTGTTTTGAGAGAAAAACTGAAACTTTATGCAATATTATACGTAAAAGTTCTTTTAATTTGCAGTTTTACCCATTCATTTTAATACCAATTCATTGTTCTTGACCTCAAAGTCCCTCCCGTAAGCTTCTAATATCTTTCTTTGTTTTGTTCTCACGAAACCCGTTAATAGTTAGTTCATAGAATTCTCTATTTCCACACGGAGTTACGTCCCATTCTGAAGCAACCGAATCACGCCCCCTGCCTTTTCGAGTGGTATGGGGAGCACGGTTACTTCAGCACCAAAGTGCCAAATTTACCACTTGACTTTTTCAAACTGCGCAATTGAACTTTTCAATCTGCGCACTTGAATTTTTCAAATTGCGCACTTAAACTTTTCTAATGCGCACTTGGAATTTTCTAATGCGCAGTTGAACTTTTCTAATGCGATGTTATAAAGCTGCCGTTGTACCGTTCTAATGCGCATTTGAAATTGGCAGATATGGGCTTCCATAGAGATATGAGTTAGCACGTTTGCTACACGGTATCATGGTTAACCTTTCTTGAAATAAACTTATATATTTTATATTTATATAACTTAATATTTTTAAGGTAGAAAAATCCAGATGCTCTGAAAACGCTATTTCAGGAAGTAAACAAAAAACTAATCTACAACAAGTCCTAAATATTTGCCGAGTTTGCCACAAGTGATGTTTAAGTGAATATATATATATATATATATCACCAATTTCGGACAGCAAAATTGCACGCCTATGTTCTATGTTCAAGTGCGGTCAACACACAGCTTGCTTCCCTGGCATGGGCCATGGAAGAACAACTTGGACGAGTTACGAGTAAATAATTTGGTAGGATATGCACACAGAACGGAAAGAAAAATTCAGCATAAACCGCTGAAGAAGTTGACATCAAGTTTTTTTTACAGTAAAGATCCATTTGTTAAACTTTATTATAGTCTTTGCTAACAGCTGGTATTTTTTTTTCTTGATTACGTATTATTATTTAAGCAGATAAATGGTCCAATACGTTAAACCCTTGGTATACTATGCTTAAAAATTTCTTCTGTTATCAGGAGTATCTTTCATGTAGTTAAAACCAAAAATAACAAAGAATGCAACGTTGTAAATAAAGTAGAGCAATGGGTAAATTATTCGAGCTTTGGAATCAATTGGATGAACTGTCCTTTCATGTTGTGATGGTTGAATGTTAAAATGTGTTACATCAACAAAGTCGCACTTTAAGTGCCCATCATCATTGGTCACCATGTTTATTGGCGTCACCATGTTTATTGACGGTTTCCTTGCCACCTCTTCCTTAATAGAAGCCTAAAAAAAAGAGTTAAATAAATTAGGAGATTGGCTAATAAAAACACGGTATAAAAAATTATTTTAATAATTTAGTTCATTACTTAACCCATTAATGCATAAGCATACCTCCTGGTTATATTAAACCTCGCATTGGAAACCTTTATAATTTTATGAGGAACCAGGGAGTCTTAATAGCATTTACCAAATTTATTTTACGTTAAATATCCAACAATTAATCCCCCGGAAAAAGCAAAATAGCAAAGAAATTATCAATGATTTGATACCTTTCCGGGGACACAATGCAAAAGGGTTAAGTGAAATTTTGTAGCAATATATTATTATCATGTTGTAGATAAGTAAGGCTATAACAAAATTACCATCTTTATCCTAACTTTGTCAAATCCCACAATGCAATACTCCACAAGAACAAGTAAGACAAATGTCACAGATGTGTTTAGATAGAGCTCTGCTATTAAAGGTTCTGTAGTGAAGGGAAAAGCAGCCTTTGTATTGATCGTTAGCTTTGCCAGGGTAAGTAAGACAACAACAGAGATACACATTCGTGCTGGTACGCAGTTGTGGTCCACCCAGAAGCTAATCATGCTCAAAACTACAACGAGATTCATCGGCAAGAAATACTGGTAAACGTAAAACATGAATTCTCGTTTCAACTTTAATGTGAGAAGCAAGCTGTCGAAGCGACCTGAAGAGAAATAAAAACAAAAGTAATTTTTTTTTCTAGCCAAATAGCAATTGTTAAGCTACTAGGAGTAGCCATCCGTAACAGTATATAACAAATACTACAGCAGCATAAAATATAACAGTGATCAATTTTCCTGTAAAAAATGAGTACAGTGGAGTATTGGGTGCAGAGGCGGGTCTGAACCGTAGCGAAGGTATCGAGTGATACAGTCAGATTATAAGCTGTTGCAATTTTATTTCTGTATCCCTGCTCTTTGACAGTAACACTCACTGGTTGGCGTCTCAATGTTAAAGAAATACAGATTACATTTGGTGTTACTCTGAGGTTTTCACTTAACGTTAAAAGGTCAAAACAATACGGTTTATGGTCCGTTTTAGACGATCTAGAACGAAAACTTTTCTTCTTCCACCATGGTGGGCGACATTGATTTACAAATTTATTCAACCGCTCCAAAGAAAAAACATATTCGCTACACTCAAATTTAGGGCCAGATTCGCGCCTCGGGTGGGTTTTAATAATTGTCTATAAATAATTTTCTTACACTGAAGTTTTAACAAGTTAGGTAAATCTTTATTTGGATGTAGCTTCTGAGTATTATATATGTGAATATTTTGAAGAATGATCAGTAATTGAGGAAGGAAGGTTATGGCAATGGTAATAAACAAATAGAAATAATTATCATCGATCGTTTGCAGTTGAAAAAAAGAAAGGTGTATAGTTTGCCAGTTTTTGCAGAATAATTCCATTGACATTTACTTTGAATATTAGAATTAAAACTATAAATTGATATTTTGGATATTAGAATTAAAACTATAAATTCTCACCAATTGTTTTCTTTTACTTAACCCTATTAGGCCTAAATTTTTCTTCCTAGAACACCTCATTTTGCCACGAAGCAAAATATTCCTAGAACACCTCTGAGAGAGAAAATAATTTCTTAGAACAGCTCAATTTTCCAGGTGAGGAAGAAATTGCTCCTAGAACACCTCCATTTGCCAGGAAGGATACCCCTCTAGAACGAACACCTATTTCATAGAACACCGAAGAGGAGTTGTGTACCTGTAACGCCCGCTTCAATTACCTCTTTTCTTGTTTTGCCGTAACTCAACGTGTATCCTTTCACATTAAACCACTCTGCGTCATAAAAGGGAATTCGAAACCAATCCAGAGTCAACTCTCTGTTGTTGTAAGCATCTGAAATATGAAGTCAGTGGTTAGAAATAACTTTGCCCATTGCTCCGCGAAGTAGAGTGGAACAGATGTAAGAGCAAGCTACTTACAAGATTCGAATCTGATGTGGCATTCTTGGTGGTCGAAGGGAAAGAAACGAAATTCCATCGGACAAAGCATGTCTAAGTTCAACCTGTTAATAAAGAATATGTGAGAATTTATGAGAAAATGAAATTTCTGGTTAGATCAATTTAACGTGTTTATTACTTACTTCTAGATTTCCTGGCACAATAAACTTATAAATGTTGTACCATTATTTTGTCTTTTTATTGTATATTGTTGTTATTATTTACCTCTTAATAAGCGTGACTTGTCCAGTTTTATTTAATCGAATGTATTGTTTCATTATATAATAGCTCTTTCCGCTTGTCTCTCCATGGATCCATATATCTGGCATCCAAAACAATTCATCTGTATCCAAAGAAAATGGAATTTCTTCATCAACACTTGAGTTGTACATCAAACGAGAATCTCGCCAAAACAAAAACATATCTATCTCCAATTGATACGCCTGGAATTAAATCAAATCAAATGTATATATCTTACCACGAGTACAATTCAACTGCTTCTTCGTGAAGAACGTCTAGCGGAAAGTTCGTTTACATGAGCTACAAGTGTTCTTTAAAGATACCAATGCTCACCTTCATTTTGTTACCATTTCATCGGATTAATGCTTAGGATATTGATAAACCATAACATTAAACTGGATGCTACTTTCGCAAAGCCTGCATGATATCAGCCTTAATCACGTTCTATACCAAGACTTACCGTATGAAAGACTTACCGTAACACCCAGCGGGATCATCTGTATCATGTATGTACCAAGTTCCACGCGCAGAGGTCCCAAACCTAAAAGAGGCGATGCTACTATTTTTTTCATATTTAATTGAGCACAGGATGAAACGTTCAAAGTTAATTAAAATGGTTACTTCATTTGTATTATTACATGAAGATAGAACTGAAGAGAATTTCGAGTGAAGCCATAGTACATGAAGATAGAACTGAAGAGAATTTCAAGTGAAGCCATATTAGGATAATAGTTAGTTATAGTTTTCTACATAATCAAAAACATTCTTTACAAATAACTGACCAAATCGTCCTTAAGAAGATAAGAGGTAGATGACCAAACTTCCCCCAAAACTTTCTATTTCAAAAATTTATAGGGTAAAAGTGTACAGGTAGTTGGCAGATGGATGAAAATGGAAACGAAGTTTTACTTTTCTTGCATAATTTATTCTTATATTAACCATTCCTATTCGTTAATTTCTATAAGAATGAGAGGAAGTTACAATTTGTAAAACAGGAATTCATAAATATCTATTCTTCAAGCATTAATCCATATTTTCATTATTTAGCGTCTAAAAAGAAGGAGAATTTAGTCTGTAATGAAAATTATTTAAATATTTAAATTTATTTTAATATTTATAAAGTAAAAACTAGTTGAAGCATCGATATTTCTGTGTCATAACGAGTCACAAACAGTTTAAGGTCTCATCATTTTATGTTATATGAGCTACACGTTTTTTTATATAAAGAATACGTTTATAAGGAATTGAGTGAGGCTCAAATTTGCTACGGCTTAAATTTGTATACAGAAAAATTTAAGAAACATTAAAAAAAAAAATCTAAAATAAGATTTCTGTAAGATTTCCATACATTTGTTTTAAAGAGACAAAAATTATATATTCGAAAGAAACTTTACATTACGTCAGGAAAATTTCAAGACTTGTAATAAGGAACATGATAAGGGAACTTTGAGTCTCAGATCACTAAAAAAAAAAGGAACCCGAGGCTCAGACCGTTTTTGTGGTTACTTATATAAAAAAACAACGTGTAATAAGGAACCTGGTGGTATGAAGTTGAGCTATAAAACCACCATCCTGTACCAGGAATAAGGGAAGAATGAGACTACAATATCGTACTTAGGAACTCCGAACGTATTTCCTTATTAAACCAATAAAAACACACCGCCAACAATAAACAAATAAACACGCACAGTACTTTTAAGTATGTTCGATAGTTTACAATATTCGAAATACATGCAGGTAATTTTCCCAATTTAAACATATGGGAGAATGGTAAACACGCACAACGAAGATATGTAAATATAAAATAAAACATGAGGTTTTGTAAACGATTCTATAAAAAAGAAACGTTTTTGTGACATCAGAACATAAGTTCTCGAGCACCTTCATTGGACGGCATAACATGACTTGAATATTTGCTATGCTGAAAACCTTTGATGATGTTAGATATTTCTGTCGCACTATGTTGTCGACATCTAAAATGTAAAAAAACGTATTTTAATAAAACTAAAATTGGAATTCACGATCCTTCATTTAACACTGCAGGTACATACATCTGTGATGTTTTAACATGAAAACATCTCATTAAGTACAGCAGAACCTCTCGAATTCGAACTTCCAGGGGACTGTCATAGATCTTCGAATTAGAGAGGTTTCGATGTCAAGGTTTTGTTCAAAAGTTCTGAATATTTTCTAAAACTTTCCAAAGCATAGGAATAAATACAGTATACTCTCGATAAGTGAAACCCTCAAGGGGGATAAAAAAAGTGTTTCACTTAAGCGGAGCAATTTAGGGA